>PVKE010012009.1:0-39138 GCA_004027555.1 Craseonycteris thonglongyai | reverse complement strand
GGGGTTATTGTGTGGGGTATTCGGGGCACACATAGTCTCACCGGTTCCTATTGGATGAGGCAAAAACACTGCACACCAGCATCACTCCATTGGTATTTGCAGCTGTGTATTTTGCTCAGGCCTTGTAGTTTGCCAAGGTCCTTTTCCTTTCTCCTCTGTTACTTTCTCCTCTGTCATGGATCTTCTTCATGCTTCTCTCTGTCACATTAGGAACTGCATTAGTCATTGGAGAGGGCACTTGGTTAAGGTGACCAGATTTTAACATTGGTAAAGCGGGACACCATTGACCGGGGGGAAGGGGGTTCTTGATTAAAAATTTGGTCTATCTCCCGCCGTTCCCTAGCTTGTTGTGCATTTTTTCCAAAAATCAGGACTTTTTAAAATGCCGCGGGACACGGGACAAATTGTTAAAAATTGGGACTGTCCTGCCAAAAGCGGGACGTCTGGTCACCTTACACTTGGTGTTACTGATTTTGTATGTGGAGGGAACTTTTGGAGGGGAGCTGCCTCATGTTACCATGCGAGGATTCAATTCCTTCACAAATACCACGTGTATAACTGTGCCCCATATGGCATAATGGGGCAAACATCAAGGTATAATAAGCAGCTGAGAGTGCTGACTCTGTGGACAAACCCTGGGCCTGAGGCTGAAGACAGAGTCCCTTCCCTGAAGAGCTGATGGCAGCAGAACTAAATCCAGACCGCCTTAGAAATGGAGCTGAATCAAAACTGATAACATCACTGGTAATATAATTCATGCCATCACCAGCAATTTTTCTGATACTCTTTTTCTCCCCCAATGCAGAGATGTTCAAGTCTGACATCTCCCAAGTTATCCTGGCCTTACTTACAGGTTCCCAATTTCAAATTTTCTGAGAGAGAAAACCAAGGTGGCTTTTCCCAGGTCACACCGCTGATCACAGGGGTTCTCCTAACAGCGCAGAAGGTGTGGGAGACAGAATAATGTCCACCACCTAATCCACGGAACCTGAGACTACGTAACTTTAGGTGGCAAAAGGGACTCTGCCAATGCGGTTAAGGCTCTTGGGATGGAGAGATTACCCTGGGTTATTCAAGTGGGTCCCATGTGATCATAAGGGTCCTTCTAAGAGGGAAACAGGAGGGTCAGAGTGACAGAAGGAGATGGGATAGCAGTGGCAGTGTCTGAAGTGGTGTAGCCTTCTTGTAGCAGCTGGAAAAAGCGAGGGACAGATCCCAGGAGCCTCCAGAAGGAATGTACCTTTGCCAATACCTTGATTTTAGCCCCGTAAGATCCATTTCAGACTTCTGACCGCCAGAACTATGACATAAGAAGTGTTAGTTGTTTTAACCTACAAAATATTTAGTACTTCATTATAGCAGCAATGAAAAACTTAATGCAGGTAGTCTGCAGTTACTGTGTCTGAATCTGAGAGTACAAGCAAGCGAGTTCAGAGGAAGCAAAGCCATTGTTCAGAGAAGTAGAAAAGTCTGGGTTGACTTGAACAGCATTTACCGACTGCAATGCTGCCATCCTTAGGTACTTAAGATACAAGATGTCTGTCTACCTTATGTGCCTGTGTCTCTGCCAACTAGCACGCCACAAGCTACCTCTCATCTGCCAATCAGCTCTTCTCCTGGTGTTCTAACTGCTGAAATCAGCAGGTTTTCCCCCATACACACATGGCAGTATCTTATAAGCACTAGATTTCTCATCATGACTTTCTCTTGGATTTCCAATAATTCCAACTACCTATGTAGGCAGGAATCTGAGTAAATCAGAATGCACTTCAGTTTTCCACTTAAAGCTTTAGGACTTGAATTTAAAGAAGGCATTTTTATTGTTACAAAAGTTTTGAATAACACAGATACATATAATAATACATGAAATACTTTTATACACCCCCTCATCTATTCCACTTCTCGTATATGTCATCTTGCTCTTTTTGGTGCACATCCTACTAATTATTTTTTAAAGATCTTTTTGATAAAACTGATTTCATCCTATCCATGAAATGGATGTACCCTGATTTAATTAGTTCCCTAGTGATAGATGTGCGGGTTGCCTCTGATTTTTCGCGATGACGTGCAATCTGCAATGTAGCCTTATTAATATCTCTGCACACCATGAACGGGCATCAACAGAAGAGAGCACTACAAGTGGGATTGTTCCATCAAAAGGTTGCACGTTTTAGATGACAGAAGTTGCCAAATTGCTCTGCAACAAATTTTCCTGATATACATTCCCATTAGCTGTATATGAAAGTACCATTTCTCTACACCTTTAAGATTATACCCTGGATATGAATCATCTTTTTAATATTTGCCAGTGTGATATGTGAAAACTGCATACTGGCTGTTGCTTTTATCTTCATTTCCCTGGTTCTTAATGAACTTGAGTATCTCCCTATACATTGGTCACCTATTTTTTTTTTTTTCTTCCTGTATGAGTGCTATCCATTTTCAGTGGCTTCAACAATGAAAGGGCAGAGAGTGATAAGGAATTGTCAGGTAGTGTCTGAGCCTCAAATCAAGCCCTGGCCGCCCTGGCTCAGATTCCAACACCTTTCTCTGATATTTATATGGCACCAAGAGCAGCTTACTTACCTGGGAAAATGCAGTGTCTATTTTAAACCCACCAGGGAGAGGCAGAGTATCAATTGCATTGGCACTCTTACTTTTCTGCCACCATGTCACCTGTAACCTTTGGCATATGCTTTCTCATTTCTCATGTTGTGTCCTCCTTTATACATTGAAAAGCCCTGGGAAAGTGTTAGATCTTGGCTTTTTGGCTTGCGTTTATTTATTTTTTTAAGCCCTAAAAATCATTGGTCATCTTAGCACCAATCTTCTCTAAAAACAAGCCTTCAGCAAAATTATCAAGTCAGCCCAATTGGGCTTCTGTAGGTCACTGACAAAGACTTAGATCAACTATTATCTAGGGAGAGCAGCCCCCTAAGTGAAAAGAATGTGGATCATGTGAGTGAATAACAGAAGGGCAAGCTGTAGAGTCATATGAAATGACACAGTAGGGAACAGTAAGCACCAACCATGAAGGCCTTTTGGACCATGTTATGGACTCTCTTTCATTTTCAAAAAGCAAAGGAGAGTTGCTGGGTAGGTGGGTGGCTTTAAATGCAGTGTGTGTGTGGCAGGGAGTGGGGAGATGTGATCCTATCTACTATAATTTGCCTTATAAAAATGCCACTCTGGCTTCAGCACTGAGAATACATTGGAGGGTGACTCAAGAGAATACATTGAGGTCAATTAGAAGGTTTTTGTTGTCACCAGACAAGAGTGGGTGGTTGTGTGGAGCAGTGAGGTAGTATTGGAAATGTGGAGACATAGAAAGATTTGAGAGATATTTGCCCTTAGTGAATTTATGAAATTGACTGGGGAGGCAGACCTATGGAAAGAGACATATTGTAGACTGCCTTGTGCTCCTAAGCAAACATCTCATGACTCTTTCAACAATAATTACCCTTAGGGCGAAGACTACTATATTTCTAGCAACTGACCCAGTGTGAAGGTACAACAAATATCTATTCAATAAGATAATATGGAATAGTATGGTTAAAACAAGGACTCAGAACAGCAAGATGGCACTCTTATTGGTGAAGTTTCAGGGGAGAGATGAGCCTAATGGTGCCTTTCAAGGGGTGAGAAGAGTACTTTATCTCACCTAATCCTGCCCTGAATGTCATTTATTTTATATATTCAAAGTCTGAGCTCAGTGAACAACCCCAAAGTTATTTATTTAATAATTGCTCGAGCAACAGTTGGAATGCTTGTTGGTGGGCCTATGAGACCTTCCTCTTGACATATACTTGGACTCACAATAGAATATAGGACATGGGGGGATTAGTCTTCTCAGGGAAAATGATTTTAAAACAATCTCTGGAGAGAGAACAAGCTCCAGAAGGGAGAAGACTTTGGCTCCTTGGTTTCTCATTCTGTTCATTTTCAGGTTTCCAGTTTTTAATTACACTTATTGAATAGTTACTGGATGCCCCTCAGATGATTCTCCTTTACATACTTGTATATTTTATTTAACCACCATGACCTTATTAGGTAGCTAATATCATTATCTCAATTTTAATTTGTCAAACTGAGACTCAAAAAGGCTAAATTACATTCAAAATTGAATAAGAAATATGTGGCAGCATCATTAATTGAGTTCAGGTCTAACTGCATAGCCCTCACCCCAAATGGCAACATAATCTGACTTAAGGATCAAGGTCAAGGGAATCTAGGAAGAGAGAGTATAATTACCTTAAGTGAAACTGGGTTCAGTATCCCTGTATCTATAAGTGTGTTAGTCTTTTTGTTTCATATATGACCATGGTATGGCATACACACACCCCACTTAATTGCAAGAACTCCCCAAATGTTTCCCTATCTATTGAAGTTTATTATCTAAAGTCAGCATAGAATAAGAGTATGAATGCAATCTAATTCTGGTTTTTCCATTCCTAGCTCTGCAACCTCCTTATGCAAGTTATTTCACTTTGTGTGTGTGTGTGTGTTTGAGTTTCAGTGTTTGCAAAATGAGCATAACAGCAAAACATTCCTCAGAAAGTTGTTGTGAAGAGTTAAGCACCTGGCACAGGGTTAGGCATTCAGTACACGTTAGTTGTTATTTCTTCTCCAGGCTGCCCCAATGGCCCTTATTCAGTCATTCTTCAAAGACATTTATTATAGTCTACTGTATGTCAAACATTGTGCTAAGTTCTATGAATAGACGAATGTTCTGTTTATCTATTATATTACTATATAACAAAGTAGCCCTAAGCTTAATGTCTTCAATAACAACATTTTATTATATCTCATAATTTTGTGGGTCAAGAATTTGGGCAGGCCTTAGCTGGGCGATTGTTCTGGTATTCAGCTGGCAGCTGGTTAATCTGGAGGGTTCAAGGTGGTTTCACTCACATTCCTGGAACATTGTTTGGGTCAGTTGGAGATCTCTCTCTCTCTCTCTCCCTCTCCCTCCTCTTTCTCCCCTTTCTCCCCTTTCTCCCCTTTCCACCCTCTTCCTCTTTCTTCCACTCCTCCAAGAAGTCACAGGGCTACCCACACAGTCTCTCTGGTATGAGACTATGAGGCTGATCAGAAGTGAAGCCAGGACTTAAACGTGAGTTGGACGAATCCAGAAACAACCACTCTGTATACACCTTCAATTTAGCACACTGTTTAAGATTGTCTGGCACTATTTTCTGGGCTTGCATACAACCCCTCAGTCTTCTTCACTAGGGGTTTATGTCATCAGGATTAGAAAGCCTAAGTTCTAGACCTCCTCAGTTGTTTCGCAGACATGTGATCCTGGGTAAACCACCTCTCATCTCAGGTTGTCTCCATCTATAAAATAAAGGCAGCTTTTTTCCCTGCCCATTTCTCTGATTCACGTGGAACACTACATTTGGAGCAAAGATATCATAGGGAGTAAGAACACCTCATTTTTAGTCCTGACTCATCTCACTGTGAACCG
Source organism: Craseonycteris thonglongyai (assembly GCA_004027555.1). Lineage (NCBI taxonomy): Eukaryota > Metazoa > Chordata > Mammalia > Chiroptera > Craseonycteridae > Craseonycteris > Craseonycteris thonglongyai. The sequence continues at coordinate 33,671 of PVKE010012009.1, read as the reverse complement.
TTGAACAAATCTTTCTCCATTCCTACAACATAAATTTCATGAAATAGTCTTTACAGACCCTTTCAACTCAGATTTAAAGGAAGATATTGACAAAAATACCATGAACAAATACAGTCTGTTAAGCTGAAAGAGAGCATTGTCATGATTAAAATTACATGGGAAGAAATGTGCTGAACATGCCTTTGAGAAAGGCAGATCTGCCTTCCCTTGGGGCGAGCATCCTGTAACTGGCCATGGTTAGGGATCGCATCTATAGGATTAGATCAGAACAAAACCAAATGTCCAAACCAAATGGGACTGTACTAACGACCTTGGCTTGGTGCCATGGAATAATCAGCCAACCCATTATCCACTCAGCATCTCCATATACGACTTGACATCACAAATAATAAGTTTTTAAAATCATTGGCTAACCCATTTGAGTAACACATGTTTAAAATTAAACAGAGTAGTCTAAACCTTAAGGCTAGATAATGAATAATGAAATATATTTGAATCAATTTTTATAAATAAGGGATGTTTTTCATTTATGCACATCAGTATTCAAAATACCTAACACAGGGCTACCTAGCACATAGTAAGCACTCAAACATTTGCCACTGAATAAAATAAATATTGTTTAATGGAAACATGATTGAGTCCTATGCATTATCTGTGTAATGAGATTCTTTAAATCGATGCTTAATAGCAACAAATGTCATTTACAAAAAGCCCACTTCAAATCATTTTATCTGCTTAGTTGGTTATACTTAATTGATTCTTTTAAAAAAAATTTTTTTTCTTTATTGTTTTTGACAGAAAGAAAGAGAGCGAGAGAGCGAGAGAGATACAGAGACAGACAGAGAACTGAACTGGGGGAGCTCCCCAGTTCAGCATATGGGTCCACACGGGCCGGGGCCAGGATTCGATCCTCGGTCCCCGGCGCTGCAAAGTGAGCACTTAACCCACTGAGCCATCCCAGCTTCCCCCTTAATTGATTCTTGACTGAAGGAGATACAATGGAAGAAAGAATTTGTTTTCTAGACAAACCAAGGCTATGAGCCAAGAAGGGCCCATCAAGGCTTTGCTGCCCATGGGAGGCAACTCACAGTGATGCTGTGTGACGTTGAGTGAACTTCACCTTTTGAGTCTTCAGTTACTACATCTATAGAATTAGAATAAATTTAAAGTTCACTGCTGCTCTAAAAGTCTATGATTGTTAAAAAAAAAAATTTTTTTTTAATTTTATTATTGTTTTTTATTGTTAAATTTAATGGGGTGAGATTGATTGGTAACAATTAGACAGTTTCCGGATGTGCAAGTCCACATCACATCACCCATGCATCACATTATGTGCCCACCACCAAAAATCAGCTCCCTTTCCATCACCATATATTCGGTGCCCACTCCCCCCTCCCCCCCAACTCTCCCTTCCCCCTCCTTCCCCCTCTTTAGGTAACCACCATAGCATTGAGTGTGTCCATAATGCTGGTGCCCTCTCCCACTTCCCCTCCCTCTCTCCCTCCCCCCTCCTACCCTTCCCTCAGGCAATCACCAAGCTATTGAGTGTGTCCATAGGTCTCTGTGTCTTTGTAACTTTCAGTTTTATATTCCGCCTATAAGTGAGGTCATATGTTTCCGGATTCTTTCAGTCTGACTTATTTCGCTTAAAAGCCAAATTTTTATGTTTGCCTACATGCAACATGATATGACAAAGATTAATTGAGATTCCTTCTCTCAAGATAAAATCTGATATAGTAACAATGAAAACAATATTAGCCTTGGGTTATTAAGCTCAAGTTTTGGTTTGGTTCTGCCATTTGTCTACAGGATTTTAGGCAAGTCATTTTACCTTCTAGGCTTTATTATTCTCATTTGTCAAACCACTCACCTACATGAAAGGTTTTGGGGGATATAAAATTAAAGAACAGAACTTCCAATGTATTCTGCATGAAATGCATGCCTGTTTCTTTATGGTCCTTTGAAGATAATTTTGCTGAGTCTTCTAAGATTTGTGGTGAAGAAACTAAAACCTAGAGAAGGAAATTTAGGTATCTAGTGCTAAACAGCAAGTTCACAAAGAACTGGGGCAGATAGCATGGGCTTTTATTCATTCAATATATTTGTTCATTAAGAATCTTAGTAGTCACAGCTAACATTTAAGGACTTAGGCAATACACTAGGAACTTTAATTAATGTATAATTTTCAACATAACTCCATGAGATAGGTCCTATTCTTGTTCTTGTTTCACAGATGAGGAAACTGAGTTTTGGAGAGGCTAAGTGGCTTTTTCAAGTTTACACAAGTGAATAGAGCCAGGAATTAAACACAGAGAGTTTATTGTCTTAACCCCTAGCCTATACTGATCTACGAGTGTACTATCAGGCTAGTGGGTAGAGGTGCATATTGAAACATAATTTAGCACATTCTGCAAACTGTTATCTTGTGGCATGTCAGCCTCAGTTATAAAACAGTAAAAGGTGTGCTATGATGGAAGAAGTCAAGCGTTCTATGAAATTCTAGGGGAGAACCCAGGGGATGAGAGTGAAGGTCTATGTCACACAGCCTTCCAAGAAATTTTGTCTGGGTTGTGGCTTAGAAATGAAGGGTAGGAACGGGAATGAGAGAAATGGATGTTCCAGGAAGAAGGAACAGGATGTGTGAGGATCCAGGGAGGAGAAAGTACATGAGGAACTCTAAGAAGCGTGGCCAAGATGAGGAGAGATGAGAGGCTGGAGAATAGTGGTGGCTGAAAGGAGAAGGGTGAGCTCTGGTCCAGAGTTCACGGATTATCCTGAGGGCAGTCAGGAGGTACCGGAGCATTTTAGATATGGCAGTGACACTTTGTGACTCATCACTGTGATTACAACAAAAAGAATGGAAAATAGGCCTGCAAGACTGGGGTTCTGGGAGAGAGGTTAAGGAGTCGTCCCAGTAGTGGTGTGTCCTTCAAATTACCAAAAAAGGGGGCTTTGAAAACACAAGTACCAGGCATGACTTTATTTCTTGACTTTTGCCTGAAAAATCAGTTGCTCTGGCCCTCTGAGGGGCCCAGTGATAAGTCCATACCCAAATAGTATTTACCAGTGTTTTCTGAGAAAGAACTGGAGCTTCAAGACTTCCTCTTGCTCTCTACATGCCCACAGATAGGAGAGCTGCCCAAGCCTTTAGCATGATTTGTTGTGAAAGCCATTGACAAGTGGGTGGTGTCTTTGCCCCAGACTGCCCCCTATATTGTAGACAAAAAGAAAACGTCTGGTGCATCAGTTTGGAAGCTGACAGAAGACCAGAGCCTTTTGGAGGCATTTAAACTTATTCCACAGTTAATACAGCATCTGAGGCACATTTTCCTCCTTTTATGCCAATTTTTATGTGTTTCTGCCACACAGTCGGAAGCCAGGGTCATAAAAAAGAAAGAAAATGGCACAAAAAATAAAAGTAAATAAGCACGTTCTGCTTTAATGCTCCCAGGAGCACTGAATCTTGCAAGTTTATGAGTGAGAAAAAAAACCAAAAACAAAACAAGTGAAGCAAAAACCTACACCACTTTATGTAAAGAAAAGGAAACACTATCCCTCTGTATTCGAGTGCATTGAGCAAAGATGGAGAGGAAGCTCTGAGCTGAGGGTAGGCAGAGCCAGGTTCAGTGCAGAATTTGTCACCAATTGTCCAAGTGTCTTGGAATCAATCAGACCCCTTCTTTGGGTCTGTTTCTCTCTTGGAAAATAGAAAGCTTATGTGAAATGATCTCCAGGAGTTTCTGTTTCTACAATCATATTTATCATCCTTCACACTGTGCTAGGCACAGAGGATCAGGCAGTCCTAGAAGACCTGATATCTGATCTCAGTAAATGAAAGTACATTGTGGAAACAAAAGTAACCTTACCTGACTTCCATCACAGCGGGGGGGATCTCTTAACTCCACTGCTGTGAAACAGACCAACACCTTTCTTAAAAACTGGATAATGTGGACTTCTAATTTGTACAAGGAAAGAACTTTAATAAATTGCATCTTCACTATTTTTAAAGAGTTCTTTTTTTTTTTAAATCTTTAATATATTTTATTTATTTATTTATTTATGTATTTATTTATTTATTTATTTATTTATTTAGACAGAGGAGAGAGAGAGGGAGAGATACAGAGACAGAGAGAGAACTGAACTGGGGGAGCTCCCAGTTCAGCATATGGTTCCGCACAGGCCGGGGCCGGGATTCGATCCTCGGTCCCCGGGGCTGCAAAGTGAGCGCTTAACCCACTGAGCCATCCCAGCTTCCCCTCATCTTCACTATTGAGGACTCCTAGGACAGATTAGTTCTGTACCTCTGTTTATAACATATAAATTCATTAAAAATATTATTTGATTTAGCAGAAGGTGGTATATGACTATTTTGATTTCATATAACATATTTTATGGGTTTCTGTAAATAGTTTAGACTTTTAAGTAGGCAAAAGCGTGGGGGTTAAACCATAAATTATTATTTTATGCTTGAATTTGGGTCTAGGCTCTGACATTCTAGCTATAAGTCCTTGAGAAAAGTTACTTCAAAACTGTTTTCCTCAATTATAAGATGGAAGCAATAATAGTACCTACCTCACATATTTATTGTGGGAATTAAATCAAGGAAGGACACAAAGCATTTGGCATAGTGTTTAGTTAAAATAAATGCTATGAAAGTATTATACTAGGTAGTGGGATCAATAGCATGAAAAAAAAAATGAGGTTGAACTGGGCCCTGAATGAGGAGAATTTAAACAAATAAAAATATGAAGACAAAAATTTCATTTGGCAATTATGGCACATTGCAAAGATAGCTCCATTCTTCATCACTTCTTGTTTTTGTACTATCTGTAACATAATTTGATAGCTTCTCTCACGGAGAGGTGGAGTCTCTGTTCTCACCTCTTGAGTATTAGCTTACGTCATGATTTGCTTTAGTAGACTATGTGGCAGAAATAATGATATGCTAACTTCATGGCCAGGCCTCACACACTTTTGCTCATTCCCTTGGAAATCTGCCTCCACTATTAGAAAAAAAGTCCAGGCTGGGCAGGTGCAGGAAAGAGGTGATGTGCTGGATTGGCTAAGTTGTCCAGGCTGAGGACCCAGACATCGGAGCAGCCTACTAAAACCACCTAACTGGCTATACTCAACCTCACATCCATAAGTGAGTCCTGCCAGCCCATCTCAGGTCAGCAGAAACTCCCAGGAAACCCATACTAAGCAATTATAAATGATTGTTGTATTAAGCCACTAAATAGCTTAGTTGCACAGAAACAGCTAACAGATACTGTGTTGATAGTGGTGGTAGTAGGGAATAAGGAATGGAAAAATGGTTTTAACCATAGAAGGAGAGTAAACTGAGTAAAATAGATGTCACACATCTATAAGCTGGAGAATACTGGATTTTGTGGCAGAAATAAAGATAAGTTATGGAGTATGTTAAAGTGCACACAGAAAGAAATAAAGAGTCATTTATTATAATTTGTATGAAAGCAAAAATAAAAGGAGTGAATAGCATGAATTAGAGTATAAGGAAAAGGACAAATGTTTATAATAAATGACATTAAAGATTAATGCCCTTAGTATATAGAGTTTTAAGATATCTATCAAGAGCAATGAATCCAGAAAACCACTCAAAACCACTAGAAAATAGTTCCCTTATCTTTGGGCTACTGTACATGTTGTGCTCAGTCTTCTGCCTTTATCCAGTTACTTTTTATTCATAATTTTACTCTTTTTTTCTTCTTTAGGGTTGTCTTTCCTGAATATCCAGATTATAATAGGTCCTCCTGATATATGCTTTCTAAGCAACCTGCTTTTCTGATTTCACTCATTATTGTGTTATTTCCACTAGGTCTGTAAATTCCGTAAGGCATGAACTGAAACTTTTTTGTTCACCAATATAATCCTGGCATCTGGCAAAATACCGGACATGGTGTAGACATTCAATAACTAGTTGAAAATAAATGAGCCCTTGAGTGATGGCTATGAAACACAATAGCTTACCAAAAACCAAATAAAAATAAAATGAAAGCATGATTACCAGAACCAATATTCATGAATAAAAAGTTCAGTCCAGTCCCACATTTAATTAACAAATGCAAATGAAGACAATGTAATAATGTAACTTAAAAAATAAAGGCCCAAAACTAAATATATAAGGCTCCATGTAGCCCTAAATGAATTATCAACTGATGCAATTGTTACAGAAAGCAATTTATTGTATTTTATTAAAAAAAATTTTTTTTAAAGATTAATTTTATTGTTTTGAAAGATGAGAGAGGAAGAGAGAGAGAAGTGGGGAGGGCCCAGAGCAGATTTCATATACTAGTTGCACTGCAGTTCAGCGTATGGGTTTGCAAGAGTCGGGCCTGGGATTCTATCTCCAGACCTCAGGGTTGCAACGCTGACACTCAACCTGCTGTGCTATCTAGGCATGCCCCACAAAGCAATTTCACGAGCTATTAATTCAAATATTCACATCCTTCAACCCAGCAATTGTTAGAGAAAAAAAAAATCAAATGTAGCTTAAGTTTTATGACTGAGGATGGCTATTGATTTTAATTTTAGTAGAAACCACATGTATACTCAGTTATATTGTATGGTACTGAGAGTCAGAATAGGTTAGAAGTTGAGATGTGGGTTCTGAAATTAAGATAAGTTCTAAAGATGGGTCTGTAGCTAATCAGCAATATGGTCATAGCCTTATAAGTTAGCCTCTCTGATTTTCATGGCTCCATCTGTAATGGTGATAGTGCATTAATCAATAAATCTCTGGGTTTTAGGGCTTAGTCATTTATCTTATTTTCAACTTATATACTCATTACTCTTTGAGGAAGCAGTAGTTCTCATTATTTCAAATTCTTTATTTGCTGTTCTCTGTTCATTATGGTCCTAAGCATCAATGCATTTAAAAATTGCTTAGAACTACCAGAAGCAATAGCAGTAATGACTAAGGAGTAAAGAAAGGGACTACTCAATCTCTCTCTCTCTCTCTCTCTCTCTCACTTCTCTTTTGAGCTACTTTTGTTCTCAGAAATGAGTTTACACATGAACATAAAATATCCCTTCCTGGTAAAAAAGAAAAACAAAAACAAGCTAATGGCTGGGATTATTTAATGATAACTAATAGGTATACTGTTGTCTGGCAGGTCTACATTCTTGACAAAAAGACAAGACTAAGCCACTAAAAATAGAAAATCAAATGTTTTGCGATATTAGGGTTATAAAACTAACATCATAGCTCCATATTTTAAAAATATTTCTGGAGCCCAGTTTTATATAGAAATGAACTTGGGCTTTGAAATTATATCTAGCTATCACTATTTGCAGATTTTTGTGACACAGCGCATTTTATTCAAAAGTAGACTGCAGAAAGTGTTATGTCATTTATGGTCAATAACCCTAAATGGTTTAATTTTTGGCACTTTAAAAAAATAACTTGCTTTTTATTTGTCAGAGTTTAAACTCCATGGAATCCACAAATTGGTATATTTTCCAGGTTTTTTTTTTTTTTGTGTGTGTGTGTGTGTTATCTATTTATAACTTTATCCCATGTGATTGGGGAGGATACTTTGTGTGAGATTCATCTTGTAATATTTATTTATTTTATTTTATTTTTTTATTGTTTTTGACAGAGAGAGAGATACAGAGACAGAGAGAGAACTGAACTGGGGGCACTCTCCAGTTCACCATATGGGTCCACACGGGCCGGGGCCGGGATTTGATCCTTGGTCCCCGGCGCTGCAAAGTGAGCACTTACCCACTGAGTCATCCCGGCTTCCCCTTGTAATATTTATTGATACTTAATTTGTGGCCTGATATATGTCTATCCTGGAAAATGTCTCAAGTGCACTTGAGAAGAATGTATATTCTGTTGCTTGGTAAAGTGTTATGTACATGTCTGTTAGATCTAATTGGTTTATTATGTTGTTCAAGTCCTCTATTTTCTTATCATCTGTCTGGTTGTTATATCTGTAAGTGATAACAAAGGTATTAAAATCTCTGACTACTATTATGGATCTATTAATATTTATCTCTTTAATTCTGTTTTTGCTTCACATATTTTGATGGTCTGTTATTAGAGGAATATATGTTTATAATTGTTATATCTGTTTGTTTTGAACCTTTTGTTAATATATAAAGTCTTTCTTTGTCTCTTGTAAATGTTTCTTTGATTTAAACTTTATTTTCTCTGATATTAGAATAGCTACCACTGCTCTCTTTTCATTGTTATTTGCCTGGAATATCTTTTTTTATCCTTAACTTTTAATCTTTTTGTCTCTTTGCATCCAAAGTGAACCTCTTATAGATAACATATAGTGGAATCATTTTGTAAAAACCCATCCTGCCAATTTTTTTCTCTTAACTCTAATTTATTTCACACTGTTCTTCCCCCGCTCCCTCAAATGGGTTACTTCCTTTCTCTTTCATTCACAGACCCTAACCTAAATAATATATTTTTATTTTTGAAAGGTTGTAATAACCAACCATCATTATCTGTGGAGAGAAACACATACTCTTTCCTTCTTAAACTTTTTTTTAAGATTTATTTTATTTTTGGGGAGAGAGAGCAAAGAGGGAGGGCCTAGAGCAGTCTCTATAGTTGTATATCATTAGTTGTAACACTATTTCATTCCACACAGGAGGATATGGGGCTGCATGGGGCGGGATCTGAACTGGGGGCCTCCTGCATGGTGAGAACCTTCACCACCATCCCAGCGGTTACCAGTTGCACTACAGTTCAGCATGTGGGTTTGCATGGGCCAGGGCAGGGATTCGATTCCCAGACCTTGCAATTGCTAGGCAAGCACTCAACCTGTTGAGCAATACCCACATCCCCTTCCCTTCTGTATCTCACTAGCACAGTGCAGTGCCCACACCATTCTCTCAGTCAGGATGACACTGGCATCATCCACAACAACAACCTTTAGTGAGTGTTGCTGTCTGCCAGGCTGTTTGCCCAAATTTTCCATATTTAACTCATGTCATTCTCACTAAAAAATTGAGAGGGAAAACTCACATAGTTCTGATTTTAGGGTGAAGAAATTGGGTGCAGCATAGTTAAGTAATGTTCCTGGACTACAGAGTCCTAAGTGATTGTCTGACCCCAGAGCTAGAAGTGATTGTCTTCTTCCAGAGCTGGACACTCTGTCTTTTGGTTGGAGAATTTTATCCATTTACATTGAAAGCAATTACCGATAAAGAGGTACTAACTTCTGTTGTATTTTTCTTGCCTTAGCCATAGATCAGAATTTATGACATTTTAAATAAGACTTTCTTGAGGTACCTTGATTTCTACCATTCATTCATATCACTTAGGTAAGTGATTACCATGTATCAGGCATTGGCACTGAGAATACAGAAGTGGTTGACTTTTTAGTAATCTCTCACTGTCCATTGCTCCCCATTCCCAATGAAACAGACCAAAAATACTATACTTAAGAATGATCCCTATAAAAATAATAAAATTGTGGTGGAGTAAGCTAGAGCTCTGTTTCCAATAATTCTAATTCTTGGTGCTTTGGTAAATCTTCATTCTATGGATATCACTAGCCAATTTTAAGTGTGGGCCAATTACTGTAAAAGAAGTATGATTTCAGAGGGATTCAAGTACAATATTTGAAAAGGAAGTAGGTAGTAGCTGATTTGCTATTTGATTGATCACAGATTTCCTCTGTGATAAGACAAAGTGGTCCGATGAAAGAAAAGGGGAAGTTGTTCCATACTTTGTTCCCTTTAGTCTCTCATAGCCATCTTTTACCCCTCTGATCACCTAAGGATTTAGGCTGTACCAAACCCACGGAAACACTAATGATACTGAGTCATTCACCCTTGCCATCAGGATTCAGTTCTCTCTACCCCCTGAGTGGCATTTGCAGAAATATTAAGAGCTGGCTTTATCCACCTGTATTTTATGAAGCCAGGAATTCCTTCAGCCTGTTCCAAGCTCCCACAGTATAATTCAGACAATGTACATTTCAAGCCGCCCCCACGCCTCATTTCTATACATTTAGTCAAGCACAGGGCATGACTTGGGCATTTTCATTACAACCAAAGGCTTCACTATAGCTGCACTGTGCCCTAGGAGACTTGGGCACCTATTCTTTATTTTTAATTGAGACATAGCCTTAATTCCCTGGTTGCCACACTTCAGAAAATCTCCTGGTCTGGCATCAAGAAACCTCAGTTCTAATCTAAGTCAGCCCATAGACCATGTTTGTTATAGCATCCTGACAACCATAGAGCTTGTGGGAAGAATAACTGACAATTGAGGAAATGTTTTTATTGGACATAGCATTCTGACAATCAAACTCTGGTCACAGTCAACTATCAAGGGCAGTCTGGCATCATGTTTGGGGATAATTGCTGGAGCCCTCAACTGGTCTCCTGTTTCCTGCAGTTCCTTGTCCATATCATCACCAGGTTGATCTTTCTCAAAGCCATTCCACCAGTGCCATTCCATGTTGAAGACTCATTCATATATTCTACCAAATCCTATGGCACAGTTTCTCAAACTGTAGAGTGCATTGTCACCTAGGAAGCTTGTTAAAGTGTAAATTCCTAGGCTTCAGAAAGACTGGAATGGAGCCATTCCACACAAGCACTTCATGTGTGGCAGATGGCTAGAGAGCCACCCTGAACAAAGCTAGGCCACAGGATGAGGTCCTGATTCCTTATCCTAGAATTCAAAGCTTTTCTGAATCTGTTCCCAATGACTTTTTTCTCATGTGATTTATTCCACATCCCAGTTAGCTTGACAACTAACAGGAATAAAGAAGGTAGAACTCTCTTCTTTAGGAATTATGCCAAAACGTCCAAAGTATTCTCCCAGCCTGGCCGGGCCCTACCCATTAGGATATCTTCCCAGTCCTCACCAGCCCATAGCAACATCTCCCTTGGCTAAACTTTCATCACATGAGAATAACTGAATCAAATTTTGGGGAAAGTGAAAGGAATGGCAATGAGAGAAATTTTCCTAGAAGTACAATCACTTGAGTTGGGACTATAAGAGGGAAATAAGTTTTCACCAGGAGAGTTCATATATGAATAAGAAGAGATATTTTAGGTGGAAAATTCAGCACAAGCAAAAGTAGGGTCTGTGCACATTAATTTAGATATAAGTGATTTGTGTCTAAATCATGTTTAGTTATGGAAGTTGAAGGTTAAGCCAAGGTCAAGTCAGGGAGAGGAACTTAAGTGCATTTCAAAACACCATGGACTTTGTTCCTGTCAAAGAGAGTGGTCAATGATTTGGGGGCTCTTATGATGCTGGCATACAAAACTCAGGTCATGCCAACTCATAAGAGGCAACAAGGGTGCTCTGAGATACCTTAGGTGTCAGTGTCAGCATGTCTATTTCATAACCATGTGATCCTGGACCAGTTATTTTGCTTCTTTGAGCCTATTTTCTCATTTGGATTATGGCAAAAATAGTAATATGATTTTATAGCTTCCTTGCATATCCATATGGCAATGAAAGCAGTCCTTAGTAATTATATAATAATCAATATTTAATACTCATATAGCTTACAGGAAATGAGTATTATCCCTTTTTCCAAAAATGAAGATAGTCTCCGAAGGTAATGACTTGTCTATAGTAATACAGCTAATAGGAGCAGAATTGGATGGGACTTCTGAGATCATTTATTTCAGTTCACTCATTGGGTAGCAAAGGAAACTCAGGATAACAGTGCTGAAGCAACTTGGCCCATGTCGCTCAGCAAGCACTGTGAGCGTATCCTAATGCTAGGTAATAAAGGAGACGTAAAGGTGAGCAAGACCGTCCCTGGCCGTCAGAGCTTTCAGGCCAGCAGGGAAGATATGTGTGTGGGATGCAAGCCTGCACAGGAAGAAGTCACAGGGTCTGGAATGGCCAAGTGGAGGTTGTTGTACCTGTACCTTGAAATTTGTCCATTCATCTATGAAGGAGGGTTAGAGGTCAAGTCAGATGGTAGTGAAGAGCCTTCTCAGTAACATGCAGTCCAGTTTTTGGAAGAAAGCAACATTGGAGCAGCCACAGCCTCTTAAAACTGCTATCCATAATTGTGTTTGCTTAAAAAGAACAAAAGAAATAAAAGAAAAAAACTGGAGCAGCAGAGAACAGACCCTGTATTTAGTCCCAAATCCTCTCCCTCCCAGTGCACACACAATTCCCCAGGGGCACATGCAGTGACAACTGTCATTCCCCAAGCAACTTAAAATCCTCAAGTGGCCTCGAGGCAGAGTAGAGCCAAGGGAGCTGCTTTTGCCCCCACCAGGGTGGCCTTGCACAGTGTGCTGGCAGCTGCCTTTGAAACCCAGCCCGGAACTCAGAGACTCAGGCAACACAGCCTCCGCACTTCCTTCACTCCCCTGACAGACAACTGCTGGGCTTCAGTTCAAGCCCTTCTCCCAGCTGACAAACTCCGAGACAGAGCTGAAGGCTAGAATCCCTCTCCGGAGCCCTGTGGGGCCACCCCCCATTGCTAATCACTGCCATGGCCTTATGGGAGAGCAGGTAGGCGAAGAGGACTGGTCATTAAAAAGAGAGCTTGCTGAGATGAGACTCCTGGAGATGAACACATGTGCTCTGGTTCTGGGAGCTGGTGAGCTACTTGTACCCTCCAAGGGATCCTTGATTTAAAAGAGGCTGGCAGAGGGTAAACGTACAATTCCAGGAGGAAAGCCCAGGTAACCCTGTGGGAACGAGGAGTTTTGATGTTGAAAGGGAAAGCCGTTTTCCTCCATGGTGTACTGCACTGCCTGAAATCCCACCAGCAAGGGTAGAGGCCTCGCTCCTTTGCATACTGAAGGTTTTCTGGGAACCATAACTTTTAAGACAAGCTTTAATGATCAGCTAATACCATAAAGAGGGATTTTACTTAGGCTTCCTTCCAAAATCTGACTGCGAGTTGAGAAGGCATTAGCCACACAGAATTTCATGAGGCCTTGAGGTTACCTTAGGGACACTGAGTGGGCAGGTGGCAGGTGCCTTGGTTACATTTTGCCATGATCATGCTTGTCTCTCAGTTACTGGAACTGCTGCCAATTTCTCCAACTCAACAGGAAGATTTTCATCAGACCCAGCCTCTCTCCATGTATTCTGCTGGCTGCACTCTGTCATCTCAGCAAGGTGGTTTATTGTCGTTTGCTCTAACGACAGAGAATGGCCTAATTGTTCTTCTCAGAGCACGTCCTGACCTGTAGTCCTGCAACCCTTTGAAGACCTGCAGCTGGGCCACCTTCCCAGGGAGCTCTTCCTTCTCCATTACAGTAAGAAAATGCGATAGCACTTCGTATCACTTCTAGACATATTCTATGAGTAGGATGTGTTTTAAAAGTGAAGAACTCTCCTTTGCTGGATGTTTATGGCAAGTTTTCCACTCTTAGTTGGTATGAAAGCAAAAACTATAACCCCCAAACCGGTATTCATTAGTTGACTCCTAACCAAATCAGTGTCCATGCCACCTCACCTATTTGCTCAATCCACACCCAAAGTTGCCATATTTTTTTCTGAGAAGAGCCAGACAGTAAATACTTTGGGAATTGTGGGTCATATAGTGTCTGTCACAACTACTCAATTCTGCTGTTCTAACTATAGACAAAATATACATGAATGGGTACGGTTGTACGTCAATAAAATGCAAAGACAGGCAGTAGGCCAGATTTGTGTCTTGGACCATAGTTTGTTGAGCCCAATGTAGACCATTGTGCGACCTTCATTTGACAGTTTTCTGTTGATTGTCAAGAGTTTACAGTTATAACACAATGCAAAGGAGCTACAAAGTCATTTTGCAAACTGCAAAACTTTATGATATCTATAAAAGTGATGTGGGATAATTGCTTGAGTTATACTGATGCCATGTACAAATGAGTCTGACAAAATTAGACCTATGCGAGAGTAAAAAAATCAATAAGTATCACAACTATATAAAAGCTTTAAGTATGGAGGACTTGAATGTCAAAAGATATAGCAAAGCCCTTGAGAAAAATAATGAACCATCACATATTTTGTAAAAATTACTCATTTTATGATTGCGTTATGTGAATCCAACACATAGCAGAGAATGGTATATCTTGCTACCAGAAAACTAAAGAAAAAAAAATGTGGCAACAGATAATGTGGTTCATTTTTTATGCATCCTATGAATTAGGACATTAAATGCTAACAAATAAAAATATTAAACCTGTTTTATATTTTAATTTTCAAGATCAGTTCCTGGCCAAAATAGTTTTCTTATGTATTTACTATAAAAATTAGGTCCCTTATTTAAGAGTGTTTATTTTAAAGAAATGTTTTTATGTGAATTATTCTTACTTAATAAATAATGCCTTTAATCCTCATCTTCTTAAAGGAGACCTTGAAGTCCTTGAGGGTAATAACCACATCTATCTAACTCATTCTTCTTTCCCACAGCTCCCAGAATCATATTTTATAGCCAGTACACATGGAACAAATACGTACTTCTTTTGTGACTCATGTCAACTAATTTCTTCCTTCAAAAAAGATATAGTATATGCAGTCCTTACTTAGCTAATAGTGTGGGACCATAAAAATGACTGTGCCAACTGTCACCATGCAAAGCCATCTTAATTATCAATGTAATAGTTATGATTGTTCTATACCTTGAACATTTCTGTTAAAACATTAAAACCCTATACTCTTGGTTATACATATATAAGTATGAAAAATGTAAAACTAATATTTGTTTGTGTACTACAATCAAGTTATTAGAAACAGAGAGCAAGAAAGTGTTTTTTTTTTCTTCATAAGAAGCTCATCAAGAACAGTTTGAACAGTGCTCTTGCCTTCTTGTGGTAGGATTTACTGTATGGGGTGAACATGTTTTCTACGCCCTGCAGAACTGCATCCTCCTTTCTAAGTTTCAATTAGGTTTTATCACTTTATCCTTTTCTCTTTCAATGTCATGAAATGTGTCCAAGAGTTTCTTTAATATGAAGTGTTTTGCTGGCATCACTTTCACTGAGATATCTTCATTCGTTTTGTCAGAAACACTTTCCTCATTACTGTTGATAAATTCATCTTTGCTAAGTTCCGTTAGCTGCATATTTCGAGTCTCTTGAATAACAGCAACATCAACACTCCTATGGTCAGGTCAGCTATTTCTTCTATAAACTTCATTAGGTCTGATTCAAATTTCACTGCCAGCACTAACACTTTATCATGGCACGTTCATCAATGTGGGCCAATTCCTCTTTCTGATGATCCATTTCTATGAAATGTCCCATGGGTTTATCATTAGAAGACAAAAAGACAACAGAGCTACACACTTCACTGTCTGTATATGAACTGAATGCCAGATACATAGTGACCAATTACTGACTTTGGAAAATGAAGTGACAGGACTGCTCACTAATCATGACTTGTACCTGTTATTTATGTAGTGATTGGTGGAGTGAAGAGCTAGCAGCAAAATTTGCACTCTATGTAATCATTCATAGTTAATATACTGTGTGACTAACCTGTGAGCTGTGTTGTGGGGCACTGGTGTTATTTAACTAAACTGTAGCAATAAAAAATTATGCAGCTTGGAGCCTTGTAAATGGAAGACTGCCTGTACATAATGCAAAATTTCTTTTTCAACCTCATAAATATATTATCAATCCAAAACCTAAAGGAAAGTGTTTAAGCTTCATTACTTTTTATACTTACACCCCAACCAACTTCATGCTACCATGACATTTCTATGCATTTTTTATCCAGTGAAATGAAATGTGCATTTTGGACAGCGATTCATCCTTTGCCTCACAATGGGGAACACAGCTGTCCTCATGTATGAGCAGATGGCTCTGCCCCACTTTCTGGTGACCCGGAATAAAAAACTTACCTGTACCTCCCTCCTGGGCCCACACCCCAGAGTTACGTGTCTGGTTAAGTGGTGTAGGAAAGTGAGATGGTACCTGTGCTGGGCCCTGGTGGGGACCGGCACTGGGCTGGGGAAAGTGGAGCATACTGAGGAGAAGGTCAAGCAGACTTTACGGTACCTCAGACATTATGATTTAAAAAACGATCTAGAAGGCCGTTTGATATTTTGCATCTTTTGGCTGACTCTATGGAATGATAATACCAGGGATTGTTTCTGTCTCTAGAAAACTGTAGGTCATGCCCACACATCTCCTACCCCTGAAAACTTCTACCAGTGTAACACCAGTGCTTGGCAGCTCATGTATATAACTCATGCAGTATTTTATAACAGACCAGAAAGGGAAAGGACATCTGTGTTTTATACTATGGTATGTTTCTTTCAGAAGAAGGAGTTGAGGTCTGGGTGCTATGCAGCATGCCCCAAGCCCCACTGAGTCTTCCTGTAGAACCATGGTAGACACAATCTCAGATGTCTCAGGTAGAAGCTAAACGGCAAATTTCTCCTGGGGTAAATTTCTCCTGCTTGTGGAAGACATTCAGTGACAAGACTACACAGTAAAGTAGGAGCAACTTAGCAGAAGGTGAAACTTGATATTAAACAGTAGTCCCAAATACTATTTCTCTGGTGCCCACTTTCCTGGGATGAGAGTTTTGTTGATTCCTATAATTTTTACCATGTGTTGAGTTACAGTAACGATAGATACAAATGAGGCTGTAGAATGACAAACCTGTAAGCTCCCACCCTAGAGAGCTAATAAGTTGCTCGATCCTGGATGAATTTTCACACATAAACGATTCTCTCCCTTGATGAGTTTCTAAGCGCAGACCCAAGGCTGGAGAACAGCCTGTAGTAATAGGTCTCAGAATTCTCCGGTTGAAGTCTGCAGCAGATTCAAAAGTAGGCATTGCAGGGGAAGGTGATACCCCAGGAGATACTTGTAGAGGTGGCAATGAAATAAAACATTGATTTAATAAAAGGACATTTATATCAAAGAAAGACCTGCCTTTCTATCTGAAGTAAACCCTTCTCCCTATGTTCACATTTCCCTTCTACTCTAATAACATCTTAATTTCCCTTTTGGAGACTCTCCCACCTTTGATTCTCAGTTTACCTAGTTCTTTTTTTTTTTTTTTAAAGTTTTATTTTATTGATTTTTGACAGAGAGAAACAGAGACAGAGAGAGACAGAGAGAAAGGGGAGGGCCCAGAGCAGTCTCCATAGTTGACATTAGTTTTCCATATAGTTTCACTCCACAGGCGGGCACAGGGCTGCGCAGGGCAGGAACTGGGCCAGGAGCCTCCCACATAGGTCCCGGCAAGAACTGAACTGGGGGCACACCCCAGCTCAGCATGTGGGTCCACATGGGCCGGGGCCGGGATTCGATCCTCGGTCCTCGGGGCTTCAAAGCGAGCGCTTTACCCGCTGGGCCATCCCAGCTTTCCCTATCTAGTTCTTATGACCTCTTGAGACCCAAAGATGACAACGATACACCCATCTTCCCGGCCACAGTTACTGTTCAGGAACAGGAACATGACTTATGCTGGA
This sequence comes from Craseonycteris thonglongyai, assembly GCA_004027555.1. Taxonomy (NCBI): domain Eukaryota; kingdom Metazoa; phylum Chordata; class Mammalia; order Chiroptera; family Craseonycteridae; genus Craseonycteris; species Craseonycteris thonglongyai. Next base: position 16,275 of record PVKE010012009.1, on the reverse strand, counting down.
AATGGTAAAATGGTATTATGTCTGTATCAGGACTGAATCTAGGAAGATGTACATCTTTAGTTGGTAAGGTCTATCATATCAAAAGAGACTATCAGAAGAGAGAAATGGAGAGCAGAGCCAGGTGTCGGGGACTGGTGAAGTTGTGACAATATTGTTGGAGCCCCTGGATTCAGCCATGCTTGATGGCCACGATCTGACCTTTTCAATGATGTAAACCAATAGTAGTTGTAGGGGAGGGCCTTACACAAAGGCACAAGGTTGGTGAGTGGCAGAGTCAGAACAACAACACAGGCCTTTAGATTCTAAGTTCAGGGCTTATTAAACTCTTTATATAGGAATGAGGGAAGCAAAGAAAAAAAAATGTGAGAGAGAAAGTTAGCAGAGTTATAATTTAGGGAAGTAGACACATGCAGTAATAGGAACACATAGAGGCTAGTATACTTCAAACCACATAACAAAACCACCATAGCACACATCAAAAATCTTACATTGTACGTTGGTGATTCAATTATGACCAAACAATGTAATTGATAAAGTACATATTTCTGGCTTCAGGAAGCCAGAGCAAATGTTTTATTTATTCAAAAATCACAAAGTGGGGTTCAGGATTTTTAAATATAGGTATTTGGATTTCTCTGTTGTTCAACTCTGATGGTGGCATAAGAGGAAAAACCTCTAATTCACTGTATTTTGAGTAACAATGTCATGATGTTAAAGACAGGCTTTGCTGATGCATTGAAAGACTGGCTGGGAGGAACAAGACTTTGATTCAAATAGCCCACAGCACTACCTTTTAGACTTTATAATGACTTTTGATTGGTCCCCAAATCACTATACTTGTCCTTGTTCCCAAGCCTTCAATAAATTCTAAAAGGTCATTTTATATTTCTTTTGGAGTAAGCCCTGTGAAAGCCAAGTTCCAGCAAATAGCATAGTAATATGATTGATTTAGAGACATACAAAAAATGGTTCCTTGGTATAAACACACAAGTCTACAGAGAAAGCTAGAGTTAAGTGTGTCTTTCATTTCATGGACTTTCCTGCCCTCAGTCTTTCCTTTAGAAACCCAGAAGGAACAGACTACAATGCTTTGGGTATATCTTTATCACTTTTAGAAACACATCTGTGTCATGTCCGCCATTTTGTTTCCAAGATGATCCTGCACAAGTTTATGAGGTTGAGTGAAAGCAAAACATATATATTTTTCTTCAGAGCAACAAATTCAAGGAAATAACTACATGTATTTGGCAACAGAAAAAGCCCATTTTCATCCATATTTTTTCTCTGATTATCTGACAAATCAGACGATTGAATGGACATTGTTAGTGGGGGAATGAAAACTCAATATATGAGAAGGAATGGTAAAAATAAAATCCTCAAAAAGTTTTATTTTTCTGACTTGGGAGAAAACACATTGAGAGAATCGTGAAGTAAGTATACTGAACCATTAACTAGATTCTGAGGTACTCAGTTAAAGTAGAAACTCATAGATAATTAGAGATAGGCAAGGAGAGTCAAGCAACTCCTAACCAATGAGCTTAATGTCATTTTTGGAGGAAAATTTACAAAAAATATTTGAAGATGTGTTTTGAAACCCTTTCCAGAAGTTTTAATATCTGAGAACAAGTATGGTTTTTCTCAGCATTATTAATTTAGCCTCAAAACATAAGTAGAGAGCCATAGTTTTTCTGGATGTTCTTTAGGATACATTGTTGAATAACTCAAATTCCTGTTTTCATGGTGCCTATATCTAGTTGGAGTGAGACAGACAAATACAATACTTTCTGTTAATGGTAAATACTGAAAGGCAAATACATTGTTTAGGACATAGCAGTATAAGTTAGCCCCTTTTATTATTATTTATTTTATGATATTAATCTAGAACAAGTGGTTCTGATACGGTTGATTTTATATACCATCATGGGATGATTGGCACATCTGGAGACACTTTTGCTTTCCACAGGTATATAGAGGAGTTACTGGCATCTGGTAGATAGAGGTCAGAGATGCTGCTAAACAGCCTGCAAAAACACAGCACAGCTACCACAGCAAGAATTATTTGGCCTAAAAGATCAATAGTGCTGAGACTGAGACACTCTGGGCTAGACCACACATTCTCAACAGGGGCATTATTGCCCCAAGGGGGAGAAAATGGTTCTGTTGTGAATGAAATACCCTTCCTATTTTTATGTATAAAGAACAGATGCACAGACAGCACATGAGCAGATACATAGTATAGTTGTGGTATTAAATTTTCATGGGCTGGGTGATTAGGGGAAAAAAATCTTAAATGGCTCCTTATGGGGATGATAATGAAAAAAATGTTTGAGGAACACTGGTCTAGAGCAGGGATCAGCAAACATTTTAGGCCTAGGGTTAGATAGTAAATATTTTTGCATTTGTGGCCATACAGTCTTTGTGACAACTACTCAACCCTGCTATTGTAGCACAAAAAATAGCAGTAGATTATACATAAACAAAGAGTGATAGTTGTGTTTTAATAAAACTTCATTTACAGAAACAAGAAAAGGGCTACATTTGGGCCGTGGGCCATGATATACTGAATCCTGGTGTAAAGCATCAGGAAAAAACAATAAATATAAAAGATACATGCCTTATTAATACACAGATATATTAATGATAATTATCAACGTTTGTATATAGGTATGAACATTAAGGGAGATTCTTTTACATGAACAAACAATAAGGGAGGTTTTTCCTTTAGATGCCACTAAATAATTGTCCTCTAAAATTCAATGAATGGATGAATATAAAATCTGAGAGCAATCCCTGATAAGATGTACCATAAGGTAGTGTGACTAACCTTTTAGTTAAAAACATAAATTCATAAGGCAGGCTTATCACACCATAAATACTGGGTGTGAACAGGAAGGAAAAGCTTATTAAATGGCAGTGTGGAAATCACAACACAGACATGGGGGGCTGATTTAGAGGAATGTAATGAGGTTTCAGTATCAAATTGCGGTTTCTAAGAGCACCTGGTTTGTCTTCTGAGACATCATGCCGTATAGTAAAAGCCGTCAGCGTTAGCTTATATTTACATCTTCTCCATCTACTCCCCAAATGCTAAATCATTGCCATATATTCTGGGTATATTTCATCTGCTGAATACAAGGAACTGGCACTAGCAGTAGGCTCTAGATCTAAATGGGTGTCATAGTCCCAACTTAATGGTGGCTTAAGTAAGGCAGTGTATTTCTCTATCACATCGTTGTCTAAAGGTGGGCAGTCAAGGCTATTGCAGACCACCTTGGCTCTTTAAGATCATCCATGGACCCCAGTTTCTTATCCATGAGCTTTATTTCACATTATCTGTGGAATTAATACCACATTTATACTGTATATTTGTTCATTTTCTTAATTTGTTGTCCTGCCATCCCTAAAATGTGGCCCCTCTTCTGTGCAGTCTAAGATGGCTTGTCACCAGGAAGCCAGATAAGAGGAAGGGAGAAAAGCTTTTTTTATGATCATGATTCTGAAGTGGTATATATCACTTTCATTCATATTTCATTGACCACAGTAACCACATAGTTATTTCTCATACAAAGGAGGATGGGAAATGTAGTTTTTAGCTGGAGGTCATGTGCTCACATTGTATCAGAAATGGTGTATGCAGATTGAGGGCTAACCAGAAGTCTCTATCACAAAATTTAAACAAAATCAAACAAATTTTTGAACAGCTCAAGGAGGGAGATCAGCATGTTGTAGGGACTTAAAGCCATGCCATAAAAGGAAGAAAAAAATATTTGTGTTATAAAGGAAAATAAATTGGGGAATCATGGAAAAGAGATGGAAGCTCTTCTTTATATAACCTGTGAGGTAAGTCCTAGGATCAATGACTAGAAGTTACAAGGAAGAAATTAAGAAAACAGAAAGAGAAGATATCTGAGTTCAAATGAATTAGAACTGGCTGTTTGTAAAGGAGAGTATACTCTTCATCATTCAAATTTTCAAACATTATTCTGTAAATTAAAAAATTCTTTTTTAATTAAATTTATTGGGGTGACATTAGCTAGTAAAATTATAAAGGTTTCAGGTGTAAAATTTTACAAAACATCATCTGTGTGTTGCATTGTGTGCTCATCATCCAGAGTCAGTTCTCCTTCCATCACCATGTATTTGAACCTCCTTCATCCTTAACCCCTTCTCCCTACTCTCTGGGAACTACTAAACTACTGTCTGTGTCCGTGAGCTTTTCTTTCTTTCTTTGTTTGCCTTGTTCCTTTGTTGCTTTCAGTTTTATATCTCACAAATGTGTGCAATAATATGGTTCTTGATTTTTTTCTGATGTATTTGGCGTAACATGATGATCTTGAAATCCATCCATGTTATCACAAATGGCGGTATTTTATTTTTTCTTATGGCCCAGTAACATTCCACTGTGTATACGTACTACAGCTGCTTTACCCAGTCATCTATCAAAGGATAAACAACTTTGGTTTTTTCCCATGACTTGGCCCCTGTGAACAGCATTGCAGTTCAGGATATACATCAGGATATGTATATCTTTGCAGATGAAAGTTTTCAGATTTTTTGGGTAAATACTCACAATAGGGATTGCTAGGTCATATGGTAACTCTATTCTTAATTTTTTGAGGCATCTCTATATTGTTTTACATAGTGGCTATACCAATGATGTTTCTCCTGTATACCAGGCACTGTTATTCCACAGTGCCTAGAATAAAAGTTTATATAGTAAACTGCTAGAAATATTTGAAAATGTAGGCATAGTATTGGGGATTTTTCTGTATTTTTAAACTTGTCTTTATATTTCAAAGAAGTGTGATTTTCTCAAATATAAAGTTTTTTGTTTTTAAGTCCCACCAACCAATTGCCTAGGGATCAAAAACAAGAGATAGTTTAAAGGATGGCAGCCTTAAAAGAAAACCAGATATTTAAAATATAACAATCCTTGTTTGTTGTAAGGACTTTAAATTACGTAGTATCCAGGGTGTCCAATTAGTGGCTGCATTTATTTGCGAGTCTTGGCCCATTTCCTCCCTGCAGAAATCTGTAATCCCCATGCTGAAGTATGCAGTCTGTCACTGGGGGGTTCTGATACCCAGTGGGGGCAATTTAAATGCTTGGGTGCCCTGGCAGGAGCAATCTCATGCTCATAAGCACTACTCAGAGTCCCTAAAGGAATAAACGATTTTTATCTCATGAGAACTCATTTTTAGAAATAAAGTCAAGAGCCATTATTTAGGGAATGTGGGAAAATGCATCCAAAGCAGTACAATGCAACGTGGCCAAGGAGACAATGGGGCCTTGACTCCCCATGAAACCCCATCACTGAGAAATAGTATAATTCAATAGACTCCTCTGGTCCTCTGGGCTCCAGCTACCTCATGGATAAATTAGGGGCTTGTGGTAGTAATGTATCCTGCCACTATCAATTATCTTATACTCATTTTTAAAAATATTGGCTAGAAACTCTGTAAGCAGGATGGTGACCCATGCAGTATACCACAGTCCCCACCACTCCCTAATGCTATGCCTGGACTCACTTTATGCCTGCACATTACCTTCTAGCTTTGCCAGTTGTGTGAGTTTTAAATGTAAACTCCTTGTAGTTGAGCACTTTCTATTTGTGAGGCATTTATGTACGGTATCTCACTTAATCGTCACAGCAATCCCCCAAGTGAAATGCGTTTTACATATTAAAAACCTGGGGAAGCCGGATGGCTCAGTGGGTTAAGCGCTCACTTTGCAGCGCCAGGGGCCAGGGATCAAATCCCGGCCTTGGCCCATGCGGAACCATATGCTGAGCTGGGAGCTCCCCCAGTTCAGTTCTCTCTCTGTCTCTGTATCTCTCTCTCTCTCTCTCTCTCTCTCTTTCTGTCAAAAATAAATAAATAAATAAATAAAAATATTTAAAAACCTGAGCTCAGAGGCTTTAAGTGGCTTGCTCCAATGTACGCAGCTAGGACTTAGTTGCAACAAGATTCAGATCTAGGCAGTTTGTCCCCAGAACCTATACTCTCTTAACTGCTATGTTCTGTTGTCTAAACAATTCCTGAAGTTATGAGATCTGCCAGCAGTGAGGGAGGAATTAAAGAGATTTGAGAGTTAAAAAAAAATCTGAATCTAAATTGAGATTGCTGCACAATTTATCTGCATATCGTGTGGCTCTTGTGAATTTTAAATTAGCCACAGTATGTAAAATCATCCAGCACAGAGAACTGGCTCAAAAAGTAGCCAGTAGAGTTCTAGAAATGTTTTTGTAATGTAGGAGGTATTAAAATAACCATTGAATGGACAAAATATTATATTATTATTCAAAAAGCGTGGCCCAAAGCTGATGTTTCCTTTACAAGTTGGTTATTGGCATATTCTGTAATGCTGTTCTTTGTCTAGTTTCTCATATATTAAAGGAAAATCCTCCTACATCAGTAGCTCTCAACCAGAGGTGATTTTGCCATCTATGAACATTGGGCAACATCTAGAGACATTTTTGGTTGTAAAAACTTGTGTGTGTGTCGGGGTGGGGGTGGGGGTGGGGTGTAGTGAGTAGCCACTGGTAACTAGTGGGCAGAGGTGAGGAATGCTGCTAAACATTCAATGCACAAGACATTCCCCCACAGTAAAGAATTGTCTGGTTCTAAATTTCAGTAGCCTTGATCTAGCCTACTGCAAAAATCTGGTCTTTAATCTAGTTGGGTAGACCAGATGTTATCTAAGGGAGGGTCATCTCGTGCATGACATGCTATGCTCTCCTTGCTTCCCTCAACCTGAACCTGGCTGGAGCCCACGGTTTACTACATACAAGGTAGAAACTCTTAACTGCACATGTGGCACAGCCCGGCTGTTCTAGAAGGTAGGGAGTGCCAGCACTCTCCAGGTTCCAGGTAGAAAACCGAAGGAGGTGGGCTTTTTCAGTTTAGAATTAGGCTAGCTAATCACCAAATTCTCAGTTAATTTATATTTATGTTGCCTATTTTATAAAAAGCACAGTGCTACACACACAGAAAAGTTTCAATTCATGGAGGAGATGGCCGAGAAGTTACAAGTTCCAAAAATACACATGCATTATTAATTTGATTCATCATTCTGGCCTCTACTTTATACTCCAATTTTGTTATACAGATCTTCAAAAACTATTATTTTGTAAGTACTCCTTCTTCTGCTTTAGAGATGAAAATTCCCTTGATATTTACTGATTTTTCTCCCCTTTCCCGTATATTCCTGACTTAAGAGCCCTGTAAAGTTCATAATTTCAAAATGGTCTTTTGAGAGAAGAGCCAGAGCTGTTGAAAGCCAGAAAAATACTTCAGTTTACTGTGCAAGCCATTTGATTACTAATCTCAAATATCTTTTATTACTTGATGGATTTGATTCACAGCTTCTTTTATTTAAAATAGGACACCCCCCAAAAAAACAAACAAACAAACAAACAAAAAACACTCAGCAAATTTAATTCCAGTGGCATCTTAGAGTACTTTAGAGTAAAACAGCTATAAGTTGGTTAACCAGATGAAAGACTGTATGTTTTATTCTAGTGCTATAAACGTCAAAATGTCCCTAGTAAAAAAAACATTAAAGTGCCATTATAGACATAAAAAAGAGTCTGTTAAAGTGGTATCCTGGTGTTTCATATTTATTTTTTCATTGTGTAGCGTTTGAAGTCAATTTTGCTTTCTGAGATTCAAGAAGGTTTCTTTCTAATTGGTAATAGAAAGAACCTCTAAGAGCAGGAGGGCAAAGGTTGGAAGACACTGTGGATCACCCAGTTCAATCTTGTGGTTTTACAGATGAAGAAAATGAAGACTGAGATAAAAATGGAATTATGTTCTAGTCCACAACAAAAATGAGGACTGCATTTCAGTCCTTCAGCAAGAACTCTTTCTTTCTTATCAAGCAACCTCCAATAGAAGACATTCAAGGTGTCTCTAGTCACCTTATCACATTTTGATTGACTTGTCTTTGAATTTTAATGGAAAGATAGAAAGTAACTTATAGCCTAAACCCAGGGATGTTATTGATGATAAATAGTATTCTGAGTACTTCATTATTTACCTATTTATTATTTATTTATATTAGCTACCTACTTTTGTACAACTACTAGCTGTAAGCAGTTGTGCAGGCCAAAGGAATACAGGAATGCATAGGACCAACAAGGTTCCAATAATAATAAAATTACCTTGTACTAAAAGGAACTAATAAAATAAGTAAAGTAAGCATAATAATTGTGGAGCTTAATAAAAGCCCAGAAATAAGTAGATTGTGATGAGATTGAGATTATCGAGGTAATAGAGGGAGGCAGAGGTCTTTCAGAAAATGTGGTTAAGGATGGCTTTTCTTGAGAGATGATATCTGATTTCAGACTAGGAAAATGAGACTTCTGGGGTAGGGAGCTAGGGGTGGGGGCAAACTCCAGGCAAAGAAAATACCAAATGCAAAAATGATGAGGTGATGGCCAGGATGTTTGAAAAACAGAAAAAGAGCCATATGAACCATTCAGTTCATAGTGAATGAGGGAAAGCTGGGTAAGAGATAACTTTTAAGAGAAAAACATCAGATCAAACGATGCTGGCACTTATGTATAAGCCATGAAAAGTACTTCTGATTCTACAAACCTATATGAGCACAATCTGTACAAATATAATGTGTTTAGAAAAACAAAGTAATTTGTGACACCAGAGAAAATAGTGGAATAAGTCTTCTGACAATTCTCTTGTCCATAAAAACAACAAAAATCTGGGGTTAAATTGCCAGCATAACTTTTCCAGAACTCTGGAAATTAATCAAAGACCTATAGAAATCTGAGGAGCATTTATTCAAAAAAAAATGGCTGAATGCTGGTAAGAATAGTAAGCTCTGTGGCATTTTAATTTGGTCTATTCCCCATTTTCAACTCTGCAGAGCCCTTAGCTCTTTCAAAGCTCCACTGTAAGGGAATTATTATCATTTTGCTTCTCTAGTGGTTTCTTGGAAGAACTGAGAAGACTGACTTTTATTAGACCTGGCTTGGAGCTCAACAATGTGAGCAGCCTTTACCCTGAAAGTGTGTGTTGAAAACAGAGGCAATTTCTTTTTATCATTGCAACAGCCTGAGGTGGTAAATAACATTTGGGGCAAACAATAAACTAACCAAACATACTTTTTAAAAATCTGAAGAATGAGATGTTCATAGAAGGCTTTGAAAGTCTCTGATATATTATTGGGAACCTAGAAAGCCACACACATGCATAGGGCTGTGCACATGCCTTGGGCTATGCGTGTGTTCAGGAAAGATCTGAGGGGAGTCTAAGCTCCATCCCTGGTGGACCTGGTGTGGACCTTGTGGCTACGTGTCAGCAGCAAGTGAAAACTTAGGCAGAGTGGTAAATTGCGTAGCTGAATGTTGGGGGCATGTCACAACACATCCATAGAACTCCTCAGCAAAGGTTAGGCAGCTGGTGGTTTGATTCATTTAAGGAAATCTCTTTCCAAACATCAGCTTACTACTTAGATAAGTGAGCAGATATTTCAATGGCCACACAAAGAATATAGGATTTAGAAAATTTGATCAGAAAAGTCACTAAACAAATAAACAGAAATACCATTAAAAACAAAACAACAACAAAAACAAACACTCAGAAGGGACAAGTAATTTATTTCCAAATATGCCACTTTACATTATTTAAAGTGTATTTTAAAATGTGTTCAAAAACATTATAAGATATACCTAGAAACAGGAAAGTCTGGCACACACAGGGGCAAAAAACGATTATCTCTGAAGAGCCCAGAGATTGGGCTTATTAGAAAGAACTTACTATCAGCTATTTTAACTATATTAAAATAGCTAAAGTAAACTACTGTGTGTCAAACAAGTAAAAGAGAATATGAGAACAATGTTTCATGAAATAGGAAATATCAGTAAGGTTATATATAAAAGTTATTTAAAAAGAGCCAAATAGAAATTTTGCAGTTGCAAAGTCCAATAACTGAAATGAAAATTTGGCCAGAGAGGCTCAATAGCAGATTTGAGCAAGCAGAAGAGTCAGCAAAGATAGGTCAATTGAGATTAGTCAACAAAACAAGAAAAAAAAAGAATGAAGAAAAATAAAGAAACCAACATATGCATAACAGGAATCCAAGAGGGAGAGAAGAGGTCAGAAAGAATATTTGAAGAAATAATAGTTAAAATCTCCCATATTTGATGAAACACGTTAAACTACATGCCCAAGAAACTCAACAAACTCTACATAGGATAAAATCAAAGAGACCTATACCTTGACACATCATAATCAACCTGTGAAAAGACAAAGACAATGAGGCAGTCTTGAAATCAGCAAGAGAGAAATGATTCGTCACATCCAGGGCTCCTCAGTAAGATTAACAGCCAATTTCTCATGAGAGCCACAGAAGCCAGAAAACAGTAGGATCACACATTCAAGGTACTGAAAAAAAAAGTCTGTCAATCAAGAATTTGTATATCCAGCAAAATGGTCCTTCAAAAAATAAGAGATTAGGATATTCCCAGGTAAGCAAAAACAGAGAAATCAGTATCAGTAAACCTGGCCTGCAAGAAAATCCTTCAGGTAGAAATGAAGGGACACTAGAGAGTAGCAACTCAATTCCACATGTAAATACACAGGTAAGTATAAGACAACATAAATACATTATTTATAACTCTTTTTATTTCCTACTCAATTTGAAATTTGTTGTACATTAGGACACTATCAAGAAAGAGAAAAAGCAATTCACCAAGTAGAACAAAAATTTGCAAATTAGATATCCTACAAGAGTTGAGTAATCACAAATATATATTACAAATCAACAATAAAAAGACAATAACCAAACTAAAAATTGGATAAAGGGTTTGAATAGATTAGTTCACCAAAGAAGATATAGATGACCAACAAGCATGTGAAAAGATGCTCAACGTCATTAGTTATTAGGGAAATGCAAATCAAAATTATAATGAAATACCACTTAAACCCACTAAGATGGATATAACCAGAAAAAGAAAAAAAAAATGCTGATGAGCATGTGGAAAACTTAGAACCCTTATACATTACTGGTGTGAATGTAAAATTGTACAGTTTCTTTGGAAAATAGTTTAGCAGACCCTCAAAAGTTAAACATAGAATTATCATATGATCAGTAATTACATTCCTAGGTATATACCTAAGAGAATTGAGAACATAGTCCATGTAAAATTTTGTACATTGAATATATACATGAATTTCTATAATGGCATTGTTTATAATAGCCAGAAATGGGAATGACTAAAATGCCCACTAACTGTTGAATAAACAAAATGTGGTATATCATACCGTGAAATATTATTCATCCGTAAAAATAATGAATGAAGTACTGACACATGCAACAAATACGTGTGAATGTTAAAATATTTATGATAGGTGAAAGAAGGTAGATACACCTATTGTATGATTCAATTTATATGAAATGTTTAGAATAGGCAAATCAACAGAGTCATAAAAAGGGGTTCCTTGTTCTTAGGGACTGGGTGATGAGAGAGGAGAGGTAATTGCAGAATGATTGCTAGTGGGTATAGGGTTTCTTTTGGGGGGTGATGAAAAAGTTGTGGGAATTAGTGGTGATATTGCACAACTTTGTGAATCTATTAAAAGCCATTGACTAGTGCACTTTAAAAGGCTGAATTGTATGCTATGTGAATTATGCCTCATTTAAAAAAGTAATTTGCATTATGGGAGCTTATCACTGACTGGGTCCAGAAAAGGGTTTTTACCTCTATAGTCACTGAGATTGAATGATTCTTCATGGGACACTCAACCAAATACTATAGAGATGGACAAATCTGGTTCAAATATTTTATAACTGAAGAGTTTGAATGGTATAATCAGATTAATAAGATAATTGGGCATCTGGGTTCCAGTTAGCTCAGCTATCAGTAGAACATGGAAAACACATTTAAATTTATATGCTAATTCTAATCGATTTGAGTAGCTATCTGGATCATTGTGTTGAAAAGGATTCTGAGGCTTTCCTGGGAATTGGTGATGATTGCTATGGGATAATGATGGCACATACATGTCATAGTTTTACTACATCCATGAGTCATCTTGTGACTTGAAGCAGCTATCTTCAAAATATATAGTAGACCTATTTTCAGGGGCACTGAGTGATTTTTAAGTATAACTTATTTTTTATTTATTTTTAAAGATTTATTTTATTGTTATGTGAGACGATGAAGTGGGGGGAGAGAGAGAGAGAGAGGAGAGGGACAGGCCCAGAGCAGTCCCATAGCTGTACATCATTAGTGGTAACATAGTTTCATTCCACATGGGTGCATTTGGGGCTGCGTGGTGTAGGAACCAAACTGGGAGCCTCTTGCACAGAAGGGAAGAACCTTTGCCACCATCTTGGTGTTTACCAGTTGTGCTGTATCCCCACATGGGCTGGGGCCAGGATTCGATCCCCAGACCTTGCAGTTGTGAGGCAAACCCTCAACCTGTTGAGCTATCCCAGAATCCCCAGTGTAACTTAGTGTTTAAAGCTTTGTGATAATATGATGTAATGATCCAATTTATGTCATAAACTTTTATACAGTATTAAAGTAAGGATTTAAAAAACAATCAGGTGAATAGCAAGCATGGCAGTCTGAAATATTTGAGCTGGAGGAGTATATAAATAGCTGTGGTCAATGATCTTGCCTTGTTCTCTTCTAAATACAATGATTTTCAGTGTTAGCATTTAATTATGCACTGTACTTGGATAAAAATGGGCATTAGGAAAGATTAGCTTTTATGATGGATATGTTGGGTCCCAAATATGGCTTAAATCTTTGCTACTGCAATTGGAAAACCAATAACCCACAGACGAATGCTCATTTCTTATGGAAGTGTATTAGGATATATTTGTTCTTGTATTATTTGAAAACAGATCTATATGCAATCAGTACCTTAGCACATGACAAGATAGATACTGAAGTCTTCTAAGAGGTCTCTGTTTCTAGCTAAAATGCCCCACAAAGCATTTCAACTCACTTGCCTTCTCACTCTCTTACTAGAGATGACACTTCAGTTTACTGGTTGCTTGAAATAACAACTTCCGAGATTTTTTCATCCTTCATATATGGAGCATATGTATTCAAATGGTGATATACTGCCATCAAGGTATGCACAAGTTTCTATGGGGATACATTTAAGTACAACCTCTCCCTAATTTCATAACCACAGTGATAATAGTAATGACAATTACCAATATCTATGTGTCAGGTGCTGTTGTAAGAACTTTGTGTATATTAACTCATTTAATTCATAATACCCTTTATGAAATATTATTATTATTCCAAATTTTATGATGAGGCACAGAGGGGTAAAACAATTTGTCCAAGACTATATATCTAATAACTAGCAAATCTAAGATTTAAATCCAGGATGACCATATATCTAATAAGCAGCAGATATACTAGTCAAATCTAGGCTGTCTTCTTCGATGACCATCTTTCTAACCATTCAACTACACTGCCTCTTAGAAACATGCTAATGAGAGGGCTGTTTTCACAAGAATGAATATAACTCCAGCTTGGTGCATAGAAAAAGGAAATAATTTACAAACTATGGCAGTTTACTGACAGCAGTGATGGATATCACATACTACCTTACAGAGCACTGGAACCCCAGATTGTCACTGTGTGGCAGTTCAGAAACCATAGCTTTGTGTATTCACACCCACATCTCTGTCCTTGAATTCCAGTATCACCTGTCTAACAAATCTTCCCTTCTATTGTGTGATGTTCTTTACCCCTTACCATCCCTTGTGTCAATGAGTCTTCCAATCTAAATGAGAATGAATTTTCTTTTCTTTTTTTTCTTTTTATATTTATAGAGAGTAATTGTTTTATCTTCAGTGCATATTTATTTCTATTTTACTTTTGACAGATAGAGAGAGAGACAGAGACAGAGACAGCCAGAGAACCGAACTGTGGGAACTCCCCAGTTCAGCATGTGGGTCCTGCCTGGGCCGGAGCCGGGATTCGATCCTCAGTCCTTGTGGCCTCAAAGCGAGCGCTCAACCCGCCGAGCCGTCCCGGCTTTCCCCCGAGAATGAATTTTCTTACAGTCACCCACCTTGCTCTTGACTAGTCCCTTTGTTCCAGAGATTTACTCCGTGGTTCCAGCTATCTCTAAGCCCCGATCCCCATCTTCCCTCGTGGAAATTTGATTATATGAGACAACATATTCCCCTTTGTAAGCATAAATTAGTTGAATTTGGGTTTCTGTCACTTTCAACAAAGAGATTTAACTAATACAGATTGACACTAAAAAAGATTTTGACATATAGGAGTAATCCCCTAATGGTGAAAAAAGCAGAAAACCGGGCCACGCAAAGGAAGAGTGAAAGGAATGGGGGATATATAATCAGAATAGATGATTGGGAATAGCTACCTGTAAAAACCAACAGGTTCAGCACTAGATATCTATGCCATGTAACAAATTACTCCCAAACTCAATGGCCTAAAGCAATTACTAAGTATTATCTAACACAGTTTCTGAGGGTCACGAATCTGGGAGCAGCATAGCTGGGTGTCTCTGGCTCAGGGTCTTTCATGAAGTGGCAGTTAACACGTTGGCTGTAACTGCAGTCATCTGAAGGCTTGGCTGGCAATGAGAATCCACTTCCAAAATAACTCATTCACATGGCTTTTGGCAGGAAGACTCGGTTCTTCACCATGTAAACCTCTCCATATGACTTCTTGAGTATCCTCGTGACATGGCAGCTGATTTTCCCCAGAGTGAGTGAACCAAGAGAAAAAGATGGAGGTGGCAATGACTTTTATGACTTCATAAAAGTCTTTTGCCCTTGGAAGTCACATTCTGTCATTTCTGTAATGTTCTATGAGATATATAAGTCAGCCTAGTCAGTGTGGGAGATGACCACACAAGGGTATAAATACCAGGAGGCAGGGTTCATTCAGTCATTGTGGAGGCTGCTTCCTGCAGACTGTCAGTGGAAAGAGACCTGGGATATATTTCACACAGATGCAGAAGAGAAGTTGGCCACTAGTGGAAGATTCCGGCAGATTTGAACGTCATATAAGTGGGTCAGTAATATAAGGGCTGACCCTGAAGCAAAACAAAACAATATTTGCACGTAATATGGAATAAAAAGGAGTGACAGAGGTCACTATTCTCAATGATATTAGAGAAAGGATCTTAACTTTTCATGGGTTTTAAAAGAAGGGGTTGTAGCAGTAGATGACTTTTGGAATTTCTTTACTCCTTAAACATTATGATCTGACCATAGTCTGCAGATATATCTTTCTTTCTTTAATTCCAAACATACCTTTTAGCAGATATTGTGAAACCCTCTCCTTATCCCCTTTAACCTACCCTGGGTGTGACTGGTAGACAATGATTAATTACTATAGGAATCATATATAAAAATTGTCTACCAGTAGATATCTCTAAAGTTGTTTTTTGGCAAATACAAACAAATACATCAACTAATAAAGGACATGAGTTGTAGGATAAGCACCCAAACTTCCCTGTCCCTCTGGTGGGGTAACTGTAAGCCGTAAGTCCCCCAGAATTCCACAGTGATATTCCTCTAGTTAACACACAGTTCTTGAATTAGGCCCCTTCCCTTTCTTACTCCTTCACTTCTTATAGTGCTTCTTGGAATCATCAACAAATTAAGCTATTCATGTTTCAAATGCTTCTCTCAGGTCTCTTTTTGGGGTAACTAAAACATCCCTCTATTTCACATTTTATAACTGAGCACTCTATTGCATAGTTCTATGTATTTTGATATATGAATCTCTCACTCTTGAGCAACATAGTTTGTGTGTTTTGTTTTATTACACTGCAGTAATAGGCTCCATCGCAAATGGAGAGCAGAGGAGAAATCCATTGTTGGTAGGTCAGAAGCAGCATGCTGACACTGCAGTAGAAATCAGAAGACCCATTTCCTAGCAGTTCCATTTTTCTCTAGCTATGAGGTCTTGACCTCAAGCAAGTCACTTAACCTCCCTGGACATCGGTTTGCTCCTATTTAATTAAACGTTAATCTAAATCAGTGGTCCTTAAACATTTTGAGCCTTTTAAAAACACTGGTACAAGTTTTATACTCTTTTTCTTAAAGAAAATCTAATGCAACAAAAGATTACATGTGAACATAGTGAATCTGGGCATAATCTCTGATTATTAATAAGACCATTGATGTCCACCCATAGCCTCTAAGTAGAACTCTATGGACCCCAGGTTATAATCTTCTGGTCTAGATGCTTTTGAACTTCATAAATTCCAACACTTTAGGATTCAATGAGTAATTTATTAAAGA
>PVKE010012008.1:0-29646 GCA_004027555.1 Craseonycteris thonglongyai | reverse complement strand
AAGTTTTCCACCACGGAGTTCCAAGCGACCATTCCCAACCCTCCTTCACTACACCCTGCACATGTTCCCTGCTCCAGGCACACGCCCACTTTCTTGGACGCCTGGATAATCCCCTGGGCCAAGTCTCTCTCTGGTTGGCTCAGGCTGAGATGGCTTATCTGGATGAAGTTTCTGCCTTCCATTGTCGCCCCCATCTATTACTCTCCTCAAGCTCTGGCTCAACTAGTGGAAGAAGATGGTCTTATTGAACTCACTGTCTTAGTTTGGCTTTTGCCCAAAGCAGAGCCTCATACAAGGCTTGGGTGCAGGGATCTTATTAGGGAAGTAAGTCCAAGAAGCACAAACAAGAATATGTGGGGAGAGAGACAAGGAAGGGAGAAAGGCCGGTATGGCTTGCTGGTATCTAAACACACTATTCACCCAGATGCCGCTTACCTCAGTCCTCAGACGCTGAGGTGTGCCTGACCTTTTCTCTCTCTCACACAGGAATCCAATTCTATGAGTAGCGGTCAAGTCTTGGAACACCAAAAGCTCTTGTCCTTCTGTTTGTAAAATCATTTTACACGATCCACCTGTTTCCATAAAAAATGTTATTCTCTATCAAGATTACAAGATAGCGGCACATTTTCTTATAAGTCTGGGAGACCATCACGGCATATTTTCTGGTGACAGGTGAGGCAAAGTGGCAGGCAGCAAGATGAGGAAGAGCTCCCTAAATAGTTTCTATGGCCTCCTGGTGTGCCATGGCCAGGACAAATCATAAGACTGTGGGGGACAGTCCCCTTACGACCTTTGGGGTAGCCCAATGCCAAGCAGACTAGACCTTGTCTGCCCAAACTCAGAAGCTCTCCTCTCCCCCAACTCTACACTTAGCATCCTGGTTCTCACACAAGCCTGATATAAGCCAAGAAGGAATGGCTAGATTTAAGTACCCTCAGCACAACACACAGCCAGCCAATGTCAAGTCCCTTGAGTCTTGGACCTTGTGAGCCCCTTCTGATTAAAAAAAAAAAAATGCATCTTATCCTTGTTCCTCAGATCTGCCTACCATCTCCTGTGCCTATCTGGGGCAAGTGAGCCCAACTTCCCCAACAACTAGTTGATTCAAGTGAACAGGTCAAGTTACTCGCTTTCCTTTTTTGCCTGACCCACTGTCATCACCTCTATTCCGGAGTGAGTTGTGACAAGATGTATTAGCGACACACATATGTGTCATCAAGGGCATCGAGCAAGATCTTTTTCACAAACCCAAACCACTGAAACTATAGCCAGTCAAATGTCTTCTGTGCAGAGGTGACAAGTCATTGCTGCTTTGGAAGTGGGTCTAATCAGAAGATAGTGCTGCCTAATCACAGGTAATCACAGTGCCGAGTCAGGAATGGCTGAGCGTATATAGAATCCTATCATATTTATTTGATGAGAAGGATGGTGGTGAAAGATTTCCCAAGAGCCTTCTATATGAGTATACTATGCTGAGTCAGGAATTTTCTGGCCATAATTAGGAGATTTAACTGTACAGTCATACCTTGGTACTTGACTGCTTTGAAACTCGTCAAATTTGGTACTCGATGCATTTTGATGTGAAATGTTTGTCCCGGTACTTGTTTGTTTGGTACTCGACACACAAGCTAGAACATGTTGTTGTCAATTGCCTTGTGACTCGCTACCCTTTCTGGTCAAAACAAGAGGTCCCATGTTCCTTACGGGGTAGCTCTTGCCCTGTGCATATCCCCTTGTGGTCTTATCTTACCTAGCTTCTGTGGTCATTTTGAGTAGTTCAAGTTTTGGAATGCATTCAATTTGTTTACATTATTCCTTATGGAAAAAATGTGTTTGGCGCTGGTTGTTTTGGGTATTAACCGTTGCCTCCCAGAACCAATTCACGATGAGCATCGCGATACCACTGAATTTGGGTGTATTCCTGAGGCAATCTGGGGTGGCCTTCTTGCTTTCTAGCTCTTATCTGTTAAGACTTTTTCGGGGGGTGCTAATCAATGACTTTGTAGCTGATTTCCAGACAATCTTAGCGTGTCATAGAATCCCAGATTTCTCTAATGAGTAGTTTAAGGGGTTGCACAAAAGATCTGGTTGGGATTGCATTTTTAAATGAAAATGTACTTTTTTTTTTGGAAAATTTACTTTGGATGCTTTAAAAGTGGTCATCAAAAGTGGTGCACGTGCATTTCAACGTGTCTTGTAAGGAACTTGGATGTGCGGAGCACACCAAGTCTGGACTGTTGCTAGAAGGTTAATTCCCTTTGGTACAGACTTTGAAATCAAGCTTCTCCTGCAGTGCAAACTCGGCTCATGGCAGCGGCACCTGTGAAATCATGATGACCACTCGCAAACACCTGCAGGGGCCATGATCCTCCCATCAGAACACAACCAGAGCAAGGCGCTGAGACACACACAAAATGGAAACTGCCATCCCCAACCGCCAGTGAAAAAGTTCTGTCTAATGGAAACAGCCTTAGTACTCTAATTGGCTGGCTTTTTCATAAGTAAATGGCACAAAGCTGCACTTACGAAATAAATTCGAACAAATATAAGCCTAAGGCCATTTTTATTTATGCTATTTATTCGTGTTCTATGTAGATCTATTTGGGAAGAAAAAAAAGTCATGGTTAAAAAATAAATTGGAGACCACTAGCTCAGACAAAGGTGGGTGGTGACTGCAAGAAGTCCCTTACAATCTGATTATTTTATCAGAGCACTTGTTCCAACTATATCAGAAATGATATATTTTTGTAAGATTTATTTTATTATTTTTGATAGAGACAGAGAGAGACAGAGAGAAGGGGGAGAGCCCAGAACAGTCTTCATAGTTGAGAGTCATCAGCTTTCCACATGGTTTTGTTCCACACAGGTGGGTGGGGCCCTGCAGGGCTGGAACTGGGCTGGGGGCCTCCAGCATGGGAGACACACCCCCTCAAGCCAGGGGCCGAACTGGGGGGTGAGAACCAAACTGGGGGCCTCCCGCATGGGAAGCACTCCCCAGTTCAGCATATAGGTCTGCACGGGTCGGGGCAAGGATTAGATCCTTGGCCCCTGGGACTGCAAAGCGAGTGCTTAACCCGCTGAGACATCCCAGCTTCCCCCAGAAATGATATTTTAACATGGAAGAATATTCATGGTGTTAGGTTGTTAAATGAGCAAAGCAGGTTTATAAATGAGCTATATACACAATACAGTAGTTTATTTATAGACAGTTGGCCCTTGAACACAGCAGGGATTATGGGAGCCAATGCCCCACGCAGTTGAAAATCTACATATAACTTTTGACTCCCCCAAAACTTAACTAATAGTCCACTGTTGACCAATAACACAAATAATGAATTTACACATAATTTGTATATTACTGTGTTATATACTATATTCCTGCAACAAAGTAAGCTCCCCCCAAAAGAAAATGTTAATAAGAATATCATGAGAGAAAATACATTTACAGTATTTATTAAAAAGACATCCAAATATAAGTAGACCCACACATCTCAACCTGTGTTGTTCAGGGGTCAAATGTACTAGTATACACACTACATATTACATATGCTTAGAAAAGACTGAAAGTGTGTACGCCAATGTCACCAAGTATACCAACAGCCAGTTAAAGCAAAGCAAAGAAAACTGACATTTCTTCAGTATGGGTGGACGTGTGGCATTACTTCTGAATACGAAAGTCAATGTGTGAGATGAGCTCAGGGTTTGCTAAGTCCACGCTGCATACTCTTTTATTCCCTCCTATTTGACTGGTTGGCAAAGAGACATACGCACATAAGCAGCAAGGTGGCCATGTGCACTGGCTTAGACATTAGAAGCGACTGGTTCCAACATCCAGTTCTGTCCCTCAGGAGCCTGGAGCATGCTTGACCTCTCCCACCCTCCAAGTCTCTCCTTTACAAAATGCAGATAATAATACCTACCCAGGAGGATTATTGTAAAGAGAATTAAATATGCCTGGAGCCCTAGTCCCATGCCTAACTCGTACTGAATGTCCAATAAGTGGCAGCTATTATTACTAGATCATGTTGGCTGTCACAAGATGCTTCCATAGTAGAGGGGAGGCAGCAGACGTGTGAACGGTTAAGTCACACTATAACGCAATCTTCACAACTACAGAAGCATGAACAAGGTGTTTGGGGAACTCCAAGGAGACATGCCTGATGGAGTTCGAAACTCTTGCCTTCAGGCTCTGCCAAGATATTCTGGGTCCCTGAAGCTGGAAAGGAAACCCACGGAAGATGACAGAGAGCAGAAGGCTCTGGACATTCATCAGCCTTTTTGCTGCTGGTTCAACCCAAGATCCCCACAAAGATGGCCTGTCTCAGGGGACACTGAGTAACAAGGATATGAGTAATATCACCAGTCAGAGCTCTTGGACACCCCACCAAGGTTTAGGCTTAGAGTGATCGCCGTGGGCCCAGGTCTACCTGCTTCAATTAGTTCTAGCTGGCGGACATTCCTTCCCTGCTAGTATAGAACCTTCAGCTCCATCAGTTGGTGTCACATGCTGAGCAGGAGTGCGTGTCTCCTCCCCAACTCTCAGAATAAAGTTTTCTCCCCAACAAGCTGAACTCCTCAGCCCACACCACATTCCAGCTTTCAAACTCCGAAAGCTATTTTCAGTAGCAGTTCCCTTCTGGGGAACAGAGAGTGGGGACAAAGTTTGAATAATTTGACAGAGAGGAAGCAGGAGGTTTTAAAGACACAGATGCAAACTAGCTCACAATGTCTTGTCCAATCTCTAACCCAATGTAAGATTTGAGCTTCGAGAATCACTTTTTTGGAGGGGAGGGGGAATTGTGCTGTTTTGATGAAACAGAAAGTAACAAAGGAAGATAAGCCACTCCCCAAAACAAAGATGATGTCAGCTAGAGAGGAAGAAAAGCAGGTGTGCAAAATTGCACAGATGAATTAGTAACACAGCCAGGAGAAGAAGGGGAGGCTGAGGACAAAAGCCGGGAGATTTGGGGACCACCGAAGCCAGTGGATGAAAAGGGTAAGGCAGAGGGCGAACAGCAGCAAAACAGGCTTGGAGGTGGAGACAAAGGCTGGGCGAGTGAAAGCAATTAGACACGAGTCCGCAGCTGCTAATGGATTCCACGCTGCATCCTTTCACCCACTTCTGATTTGAACAGCATCTGACTTGAGCTCCAGCCACCGGTGAACACAGTCCTGTTACACGTGGAGAGCAGCCCGTCTTAAGGCTTCTCAGGTCCTCTGCCTCAGAACTTCCTCCCAAGCTGCAGGACCCTGTCCCCCAAGGAGTTAATGAGTCAGGGAAAGAGGCGGGAGCAGGGGCACGGTGAGGAGTTGGTGCATAATATAGCAGCCTTCAAACCTATTGGGAGGGCAGAGCGATGACTCTAGGTGCATTCTGATCCATTCCTCAAAGGCTCACCAGTGAGATCTAGTCCTAGTTGCCCAAAGTGCTAACCAGCTCAATATTTCAATGTTATGCTTGAAATACAGATGGGCTTTTCATTCTTCCTGGTATCAGTCTCTCTACCTTCGTTCCAGATCCTTGAGGTCGCCTCCCAAATAAACAGCTGGCACCTAAATCCTTGTCTTAGAAGCTGTTTTCAGTGGACCCCCAAATTAATGAGGACTGAAGGAAAGAAGTTGGTGGCGGCGGCAGCCACAATAGAAAAAGAACAGATGCCTGTGAAAAGATCCTACAACGTGCTATATTAATTATAGCAACACAGGGCTGAGAAGCATCTTAGGACACTAGCTGTTTTCTTACCTAAGGCAGCTAGCTACCCCATCATCCCAGGCAGGGGTGACTTTTCTGAGAAAGCTACATGTGAAAATGCTTCAACATCGTGAACAAAATCTCTGAAGTTAATAATTATCCTTAACACTGAGAATGAATTAGACCACCTAAGAGAAAGTGTCACTATTGACCTGTTATAAACCAATAGACAATCATGTGGGGGAGGTCAGGGTGAGAGTTCAGTGCTCATTATGCTGAAGCGACTGCCTGGCTCCCTGCCCATAAGGGCTTCTGTTTTCACCACCTACTGTATTCAAGAGACACTGAAGTTTCCCTGTTCACTGGGGCAGGATAACCAAAGCTATTCTGTTCAGCCTTCTCTAAGCACTCGGTATTCACTCACTCAGTTCTGAAAATCTATTTTTTTATTAGGTACTTCTTTTTTTTTAATCATTAGCGATCACTTAAAAATCTGAGTATCATTTTAGTACTCAGATTCTCTTCTCCAGTTTCTTAGACATTCTCAGAGCCATTGTTGGCCAGTGAGGATACATTTTAGGAAATAAACGGATTTGATTTATTGCTCCACAAAAATAAAAATAAAAAAACATCTTCCCCCAACAAAGCAATTTTCTTAATAAAAATCACCCTCTATGGATTCAACTCCTTTTTGAACACTGATATAAAATATGGAATTCTCAGTATTATTCAAATGGTGAAATAAATTTTTAAATGAATTTCAGATAATATGTAAGATGAGGGTGGACATTTTGAAAGAGCATCCTGTTTAAATAATTGTTATGAGGAAAATCACTCTTCAGCAGAAAGGGAACAGTTGTTTTTTTTTTTATGACACATAAAAGAAAAAATTGAGTTCTTAGAGGGAAAATGAAAGCCACTGTCTGGACAGTGTAGGACAGCACTACGGAATGAAGAAAGCTATTAAAGAGCCACAATGTAGAGAGTACATATGTAGCTGGTTGCAATCGACAACGAACTTCAGCAGTGTTTTGAAGGGCACATCCTGGCGAAGTGCAATAGTGGTGGTGATTAAACAGTCATAAAAATCTGAAACTGGCATGCTGACAAGAAGGCGTCCTGACGTTACGAGTCTAATAGATCTGCAGCGTTCCTCTTCAGTTTATATAATGTTTGTCAGAATTCTCAGGCAATGTTTCTCTCCCTTTCTTTTTTCATTGCATTGCAGGAATTGTATAGAGCCTGCTGTGATCAAGAGATGTAGGGGAAACTGGGATGGCTCAGTGGGTTAAGCGCTCACTTTGCAGCGCCAGGGACCGAGGATCGAGTCCCAGCCCCGGCCCGTGCAGACCCATGTGCTGAACTGGGGAGCTCCCCCAGTTCAGTTCTCTCTCTGTCACTGTCTCTCTCTCTCTCTCTGTCAAAAACAAAAAACAAAAAAAAAAAGAGATGTAGAGGCAGGAAGGTTCTCCTGGATAAGAGTTTGGGAGACCACGGGAACAGGAGAGATCAGAAAATGTACCGAAATGCAAGCCTTTACTTGCTGATGCATACAGTAAAGCATAATATGGGATCTCTGATATATGGGGTCAAAGTGTGTCTCATCTTGTGGTTTGCATCTGCACCAAATTAAAACACTACCTAAAACTTCAGGGATGTAAGCCGAGAACTGGGCTGAGCTGGTAACAAGTTCATTTCTTCACAATGATGTCCAAGGGCTGTGTCTATGCAGTGTGAAGCCATGTGATGCAGACAAGAGGTAGGCAAGTGTGTTAGGAGTATGCACATTGATGTCGGGCTGATGAGTGTTCAAGTCCCGGAGCAGCCATTTGTCTGAAGGATGACTGTGAGAAAATGATTTTACTTTTCTGCTTAGTTTCTGATCTCAAAAATAATGGTAATAAACTCATTGGGTTGCCATGCGTCTTAAATGTGCTCACGTATGCAAAGTGCTTCATACAGGGCTTTGCATCACTTTGAATATTTTGTGCCAAACCCTTCTGGCCTGCAAAGTTTCTGTTAAGAAATCAGTGGGCAGTCTTATGGGAGGTCCCTTGTAGGTAACTAACTGCTTTTCTCTTGTTTTCTGCCAATACCATGCTGTTTTGATTACTGTCACTTTGTAGTATATTTGAAGTCAGGGAGTATAATTCTTCTGGCTTTGTTCTTTTCTTCTCAGGACTGGTTTGGCTATTAGGGGTCTTTTGTGCCTCCATACAAATATGATGCATTTTTTTGTTCTATTTCTTTAAAAAATGACATTGGAATTTTTATGGGGATTGCATTAAATGTGTATATTTGAAATACTGCCATTGGCAACAATGTGGACAAATCTGGAGAATATGTTAAGCAAAATGAGTCAGATGAAAAGTCAAGAACCATATAATTTCACTCATATGTGGAGCATAAAACTGAAAGCAACAAGTGAACAAATACACAAACTCATAGACACCGACACAGTATGATGGTTACCAGATAGAAAGGGGAGATAGAAAGGGTAAAGAAGTTCAAATATATGGTGACAGAAGGAGATCTGACTTTGGGTAATGAACACACAATGCAATGTACAGATAATATAGAATAGAATTGTGCACTTGAAACCTATATAATTTTATCAACCAATGTCACCCCAATAAATTTAGTAAAATAAAAAATAAGATTAAAAAAATGGATCAATAGAGTCAATATCATCTCTCTGGGCCAATTTATAAAATCCTGGATTGACCAGGTTTGGAAGAAACAGTGTGGGCAACTTCTTAGATGGCTTAATATTTCATAAGAAAAGGTTAGCGCCCTTCCTCAATGTGAGTTATAGAATGTCAGTGCAGAAAAGGACCTCGGTGAATATGCAGTGTCAGGTTCAATGGCATGAGGACTCTGGGGCCCACTGAAAGGGGACTTGTCCTGAATCATTCAGCGAGCAAGCACCAAACCCAGAACCAGCAGCTGCATCTGCGTATGCCTATGGCAGAACTTTCCAGTTCATCATCAGCACCTCAGCTGTTATTAGATGCCATGGGTTTCATTCTGGGTAATGATTATGACTTGTTAAATTTTTAACTACCTCTAAAACGAGCTTCAACTTAAGAAGCTCAGCAAGTCCCAAATGCTGTATAATTTCCACAAAGGCGACCAGTATGGTGATTTTGTTTCATGAACATGGGGGGACTGAATAAGCAGTGAGCAGTGATTCAAAACCAGGGCTTCTTTTGACAGCCAGATGAAGCAATTTGGCTCTTTTCACGGTGCTTATCTCTCTGTGAGGGTATGAAAATTAAAAGTTTGCAAGCTCAAAACCTATGTAGAGAATTTGTTTTTAACTGTCACTTTTAATAGGACACGGAAGCTATGTTCTTTCCTTCAAAGCGCTGATATGACATTGGTAAATCAGCCACTTTTTTCATGTCTCCTCTGGTTCTCAGACATGTCCCTACAACCTGTATGTTAACTCTGCTCACTTCCGCAACCTTGAACCACTGAAAGGAAGAGAGCATTGCAGTTGATGATTTAAGAAAACAACAACAACAACAAAAGCAAAGACGTCCAAAATGACGTTTACTCTCTCTTGTGGAATGCATTCTTGAGACTTTTCCTGTTACTCCTCATATTTAACCAGAAAAGCAGAAACCTCTCTCTGAGGATGTGGGTTCTGGGTTCTTGAACGTGAACAGTGTTTTGTGTTTTGCTTTTGCTGTCAGATCATTAACTCTCTGTACGTAGGTTCAGACTTGCTCGTTTCTATTTGGAACAAAGAAATATTCTCTGAATAGGGAGGACAGACAACATTTCTTTGAAAAACTTGTAGGCTGACAAATAGGGCATGGCAGCTTACATAACGGACATAAGTCAACTCTGCCTGTGTTTTCAGGAGTTTATACTTTGGGCTAAGACACATCATTGCAAGGGGCAATCAGAGCTATAGCTGCGGCAATATCAAGAATGTTAGTTAGTGCATGCAACAAATATCACAGGGGTGACAGAGAAAACTAATTTTATCTAACAGGCCCTGCCTGGGTGTAAGATTACCTGGATGCAAAGTATGAGGCTAACAAAGGTCCAGGGTTTGATTCTCAGCCCCGGCCAGTGCAAACGCTGCATACTGAACAGTGGTGCAAATGGCCGCCACTAGGATGACTCTGTGGCAAGGGTGTTGGCCTCCCACGTGGGAGGTGCCCCGTTTGTCTCCCACCCCACACAGACCCACATCCTCCTGTGTGGAATGAAACCATGTCACAACTAATGATGAACAACTATGAAGGCTGTTGTGCCCACCTCCCTCTTTCTTGCTTGCTCTCTCTCTCTCTCTTACTTTCAAATACTAAAATAAATCTTAAAAAATAAATAAATAAATAAAAGAACCCTACAGAATGCAAGAAGTTGGTGATATATTTCACACCATATAGCACTTAGCAATAGTCAGGCAAACTCTATTTAAACTCCAGGTTCCAATCATCACAATGGGAAAGTAGACCCGGCCACAAGCAGGGCTACACTGGTGTGATTATTATATTGTAATTACTACTTTAACATCTGACTTCCCCACTATTACTGTAAGCTCTGGCAGAAGGGTACCAGATCTGTCCGTTTCAAGGCTATTAACTTCAGGATGGGAAAGTTCTGATGGTAATAATACCAACCTCAGGGCTTATTATGATGAATTAAATAAGATCAATGATTGTAAAGACTGTTAACACCATGTTTAGGACATACTAAATAGTTAATAAATATCTTGTTGAATAGAAATAATACAAGAGCCCAAAGAGGAGGAAGGAAGCTTGTAACTTAAGAACTTCAGGACTGAGTTTTATTTGCATAATAGTCATAAAAGCTAATATTTATTGAGTGTTTAGCATGTGCCAGGCTTTATGCTAACTTATGTAACGCCACACAGCAACATTAAGAAGTAGATACTCTCAGTATCCTCACTTGATATATGAAGAAGCTGAAACCTTTGGGAAATAATACCCCCTACTACACCTCCCTATCATTCTAGCTCTGTTCTCTAAAGCTGTCACTGAACATCAGCAACCAAAATCCTGAAAAACAATATATTAAAGCTGAGAATAAAAGGCACATAAACGTATTATGCAAATCACAAAGCTCAATGCAAATATATCTAGCCTCCCATAATTGCATGCATCACCACTGAGGTTTTTCTTTTTAAGCAAAAAAGATAAAGTTTTTATTATCTTTTTCCCCCTCCCCCCACCAAACACATGCCAAGCTCAGGAATTCCCAAATCTATGTTCCATTCTGTTCCTATTTCTGCAATTTTGGAATAAACTAAAATTGCAAAACAATTATTGTTCCTACGAACTGTTCTTCTGTTTGACAGCTGAGGTGGGTGTGACATGGGCATAGCAATGAACAAGAGAAGCCAATGCTGTCCCCAGAGTATGACAGATCTCCCTTGTGAAACCATGTAACTTCAAGGGAAAGAACAGAGTTAATTCTTTCTCTTCACAAAAGTATGTTTTTGAAGTTAAAGGGAAATGATCTCCTACCCATGGAAATAAGCGAACCCAGTGAAAAGTGAGCACTTCAATGGTGTGGTTTGTTTTGGGACAAGGGTATTCGGTCAGATGCTAACCCAAAAGGGTCCTTCTGTCAAAAAAAAAAAAAAGAAGGAAAGAAAGAAAAAAGTATATTTCCCAATGAAACCTAGGTTCTTCTGTACAAGCATTTAAGAACTCAAGGAGAACAGCACATGGAAACTCCAAATGAGCTAAAACTACCTATTGCAGAGGCATGAGAATGAACTGTCATTTGATCCTGGATGAGAAATATTCGGGCATAGTGGGAGAAGAAAAACAAGAAAAGGAGGAAGGGTCAGAAAAGTTCAGGGTCCCCAGTGTTTGGATTGGAGAATTAAACACATCTAGAGAGTTGTCATAACAAAAAGATTAACACTGGGTTCCACATTCTCCTGACATTTACCTCAACTACCAAGTATTAAATATTTACAAAGCACTTGGGCTTGTAGAGTGCTTTCTAATTCTTCTTTAATTTTTTTTTGCCTTCTGTCCAGATAGGGAAGTATTACTATTACTCCTATTTTATTGGTGAGGAAGTGGAGGATCATAAATGCCAACTGATTTATTCAGAATAGCAAAGTTAATAGGCGAGTTGGGGCTGGCATGAGAAAAACTGATGCAGTCATGCATGGACCCCAATTTCTAGAGTAATCACTCCAGACCCAGGGGAGATCAGTCAGTGGTCCTAAGAGAAATTCTATAGGAATTCAGTGGCCTCCTTCTTTTCTATTAACAAATGTCTGTGATCTGTGTTTGCAATAGGTAAAATACTGGATTTTATTTTTCTATCACCATATATTTAGCTCACCTTCCCTCCTCTCCCACGCCCCTCCCCCCATACCCTCAGATAACCACTATGACTATTGACTATGTCCATGAGGTTTTGTTTCTTTATTGCTTTCAGTTTTATAAAAGCAAATGAGTGAAGTTCTGTGGTTCTTAGCTTTTTCTGTCTGGCGTATGTCACTTAGCATGATGATCTCAAGTTCCATCCATGTTGCTGCAAATGGCCGTATTTCATCTTTTCTTATTGCTGAGAAGTAGTCCATTGTATATGTGTACGACAGCTTTCTTATCCAGTCCTCTATCAAGGGGCACTTTACTTGTTTCCATGACTTGGCCACCGTGAACAGTGCTGCAGTGAATACTGGGCTACATATGTTTTTCTGTACTAAGGCTTTCAAGTTTTGGGGGTTGATACACAGAAGGGGGGTTGATTCTTTAATTGAAGTGATGTGAGGAGAACTGGAGGTGATGTGACCCTTATAAATATGGCCAGACACAATAAAGTCCATAGCAGCTGCCCTGATCACTTTCTCTACCTTCTCAGCCATGGAACCATCATGGTCAAGAAGTTGGCACATGCTGTATTTTATATTTTATATAGAATAAAGCATTCCCATTCAGGTTCACTCATCATCTCCATGTATTTCTTCTACAGAGTGACCTCTTAAGAAAGCATTATCCATTTCCTTTATAGAATTTTCTAGTCAAACAATAAGAATAGTCACAATAATAATAACTAATGGTTAAAGAGCATTTACCATGTGCCAGACACAGAGCATTTTAAATCTAATTACTCATTTAATCTTCATAGCAACACTATGAATGGTGATAGTTATAAACAGCCATTTTACAGATGTGAAAATTGAGGCCCCTGAGATTTTGAGATTGGTTACACCACAGCTAGACAGTGGTAAAGCAAGGATTTGAACCCACAGCTCATGGGCACAATAGCATCACATCAGCCTCTGGTCCATGGTAATGCCAGGCTTTGAATTCACACACAAGGACGCATCCTGTTAGTACCCAGTGCATTACCTCCATTTCTTATAGCTCTCTTCCTTTAGGACGAGGCATTGTCCTCGCGTGATTATATCCCAGATGTATGTTCAACTCCGCTGAGTCTTGGTGGCAACTACTCTGATTTTATTTCCTTGCACCTGTATTAAAAATCTCAGGTAATGTTGATTCAAGTTCTGTGCATTGATACTCAGATAAAAATGGTTTAGAAGTACAGTGTTTTACCTCTTTCTAATATTTTAAAATATGAATCAGAGCATCTTTCCCATTTTTATTCTTCTGTATCAAGGTGTCTACAAGTTACAAGCCATGGGCCAGTCTAGCTCTTGGCCTGAATTTGTATGGCTGGCCTGCTAACAAAGACAAGTATGTGATATAGACTATATGTGACTACACAGCCTACAATATTCACTATTTGCTCCTTTTATAGAAAAAATGCTGATCTCATAGTTTATATAATTTCTAAGATTTGCCATAGGAATGTATTTCTTATTTTCTCTGGGCATTTTGATGTGTCTATTGCCAAATCAGATGTCCTCTTCATGTGATGAGCTGAGGAAATAAACCAGAAAGCGATCATAGGTATGATGGCAGCAACAACTAGTAATGTGCTGGAAATCAGCTTGTACAACCTGGTATGTGCTCATCTTCCCAGATCAGCATTTGATGACTTCACCTAGGTGCCTGCAGTCAGCCATGGTGGGAGTACTTACACTGTGGAAATGGGCAAACTACCAATTTTACCCAACCTTATGGGGAAAAGTACGCCTATTAACATCTCATTCTCCAAAAATACCCTCGGGTCAGTATTAAATGGGTATGTGTAGGGGATGATGAGGTGACCATGTAAATACTGTCTTTTATAAAGAAAGCTGAGAAAGTCAGAGTTTAAATCAAGAGACCCAAACCCAAATTTCCACAGGGGCCAGGACGATAGAACACACATGAGAATGGGCTGAATGCAAGGCAATAGGAAATGGCAAGGCCTGTGGAAACAAGACACTAAAATCAAAGGCATTCAAATAAAATAATTTAAAAAAAAAGGAAAAACCCAAGCCTTTTGCCTGCCAAGCAAAACTGTGCCTGCCAATTTCTGGCCCTGGCATAGGGAAAGCAGTTTGAGGTGAAAAACTGTGCCTTTAAAAAATATTTTCCTGTCTTTCCAAGACATTGTATCCCATTGGTTTGAAAAGCAATAGACAGGATTTTCATAAGGAAAAGTATACCAACCCAGGATGATTGAGTAAGGGCTGTTATTGAGGGAGGTGACTGGCTCATGTGGTCTGCAGGATGCTTTTAACCCCTTCACATACGAATTAAATGAAATTCTATGTAAACAAAAAATACTATTTATTTTTCACATAACATTTGCAGGTGCGATATTCAGTACTGAATTCATGTAACCTGTATACTTTGATTCCAAATCTGGCACGTTTGGTAACTACAAATCGCACATTCCCCAGCTGTCCTTCGAATTTCATCAGTGACTCATCTAGGGAGACATCTTTATCTGGAGTGTATAATTGTTTAAATTTATTATACTAATAGTCAACTATACTTTTCACATTTCATATTCTGTCTTCTTTACGTACAGTTTCATTATCTACAAAGTGAAGAAAATGTGATATAGCCAAGAAACATTTGTGAAATATAATTTTTAAAATATTGGTGTCTTTTTGACCAGTACATATGTAGTCGTTTTTTAGATTTTTGTACTTGTGACATTATGATACAAAACAAAAGGTATGCTTTCATTTCATCACTTATTACTGGAAACCACTCCTCATCCTCTTTCAAGTTCTGGTCCTTTATCTTTTGAATTGTGTATCCATTTGTTTCCATGGTTATCATTTCAAAAGTATCATCACTTAGCACTTTAATTCGAAACACAAAGAGGTGTAGGATTTGCTCTAGTCTTCACAAAACTAAAGCATTTATATCAAATTTGGGTAACTGGTTTTATATTTGGAATACTTTCTTTTTCTTCCCAATTCCATTCTTCATCTCCTGAATCACAATGATCACAGTTTGATATATAGATCTTGCATGTTTACAAACATTACATTGGATAGGGTTACCTTCATCTGAATTTGAAATTTATGTTGAATAGTCAGCCGTACGATTTTATTGAATATCAGTCTCTCTGTTTTCACTCAAACACCCCATTTGGCTTTCAGTGTCAATTTTGTACAAATTCGAAACAGACATCTTAAAGGGATTGTTTCTACAGTTCCCACTTTATCACTGAATATATGTAATTATTTCTTGATAGTATTTGCATTATAACTGCACTGAAAGCAAATTAAATCTGTATGCATCTCAGAGACATTAACATTTACAAATGGCTTAAGAAACACATGACATATCCGAAACATCTTTGTATGTCAAGAGGTTAACTGAAGGCCGAAGGCATCACATTCATCTGAGCCATTTATTTTCCTACAGAGACAGAGAAATTGATTGACAGGAGGGCCCCTAAGCATCACGCCCCAGGACTTCTAGACAAGCTTCCTCATACAGATGGGGGTAGAAGTCTTCCATCATCAGGACACTTAACTATTTCAAGCCACATGGGTGGCACTTCATTAAGTGTTCCTTTGGATCGCTTTTAGAATAAAAAGTGTTCTTTCTTCCTCTTCCTGGAAATGATCAGATTGATAAATAGGTCTAGATGGGAACCCCACACAAAAGTCAGAGGAGGTCCCGAACACAGCATGAATTTCTGAAAAATGAAAACTGACCTCCTCCACGGCTCTTGCAAAATGGAGGACAGGTCCACTCACATCTTGGGGGTGAGGATGGGGGCGGGGACAAGTGAAACCAGTCGTGATTCCTGGGGATCACCAGCTCTATGACAAGCCTCAATCCAGTTTTTAAAATACCGGGGAAGAGAGAATATATAGAAATGGCCAAGTGTACAAAAGTAAGACATCCCAAAGAAATGTGAAGTGGGGTGGGGGTGAGCTACAGGGTGTGCTCTGGAGGCCCTGCAGTGAGTGCAAGGGGACAGCCTCATCCATGAAGGTGAGTGCTTTTAGGGAAAAGACGAGAACTGCAAAGAAAGGATGCTGAACCATCCTTTGTGGTCACAGAAAGTCAGGGAGGAAGCCAGGAGGCTGTATCCTAGAGACGCCACCCAAAGGTGGGCCAAAATTCCAGCATTGCAAATCATGTGTTTTGTTCTTTTCGTTCCCCAACACTGATGTAATACCTACTATGTATGATAATCAGAAAATACTGTCACTAAAGTGGTTTAAAATGAAATTTAAAAGCTTTTGCTTGTTTTTATAATGGCTTAAGACTGATTATTTGTGTTTCTGCCCCCAACCCCGCCCCCAAATCCCTATGTTGAAATCCTAACCCCCAGGGTGAGGATGTGAGGAGGTGGGACCTTGGGGAGGTGCTCTGCTCTCATCAATGAGATAAGTGCTCTTATAAAAGGGGCTCAAGGAAGTCCCTGTGTCCCCTTTGCCATGTGAAAACATCACGGTCATCTATGAACTAGGATGTGGACTCTCACCAGATAGAGAATGTGCTAGAGCCTTGAACTTGGACTTCCCAGCCTCTAGAACTGTGAGAAATAAATGCTATTGTTTATAAGCGTTATAAGCAGCCTAAACAGACTAAGAAAACAATCAGTAGTTACTTATCAGGGTACTGGAGACCCTTAACTGTGTGCATAACCAGGTTACTCTGTTGATTAAGGATGAATGCTCATCTTATACAAATGGGATTGGGGGGTGGTGGGGGAGGGGCATTTGGTTCTAAAATAAATGGTGAAAATCCTGAAGGGCCAACATTACTGTTGAGAAATTTCTCAAAGTGCCCTACATGGTATTGTGTATGCAAACTGCTCAAGTAATCCTTATGCAGTCAAGTCTTTAGCATAACACAGTCAAGTCTTTAGAATAACACGACTCCTAAAGGAAAGGTCAAAAAGTTCTACAAGTAACTGCACAATAGAGCCACTTTTCCTTTATGACACCTATCAAAACTCCAGCTGTTCTTGGAAGATAGATAAGGTCTGAAATGTTCTTCCTTGCCTCCTGGGTTTCTGGCCATTCCATTAATGCAACTCTAATACAAATTAGTAAGCTTGCTTTTCTCTTGTATGAACAAAGGTATAGAGTTGGCAACTTGCTCTGATGCCTTTGGGACCTAAGTGAGCAACTGTACTCAGGAAGGAGAGATTTTTCCGAATGGATCTTTTTGCTTACCCGTATTTTCCGGCGTATAAGACGACCCCCTAATTTTACAGTTAAAACATAGGTTTAGGCCTATATTCGCTGTATAAGACTACAGCCTCGGAAGTGGGGGGTCGTCTTATACAGCGAATATAGGCCTAAACCTATGTTTTAACTGTAAAATTAGGGGGTCGTCTTATACGCCCGGTCGTCTTATATGCCGGAAAATACGGTAATAGTACTGCAAGGAAACCTCTATTAGTGACAAAGTATTCATATGTGAAGGCAATCCCAATGAAGCTTAATCTTCAGAGGACACGGTTCTTAAAATGATACCGAGTGTCTGTCTGACTTGATCCATTTCACTTGGAGTCTGGAAACTGCATGTTAACCCAGGGGTAATTAGAAAACAGACTTGGCTCCCTTTCCTCAGCTTCTTGATTGATGTTTCTGATACCAGGCCAGCATCACCCTTAAGTGATACCTGTAATGCAGGCAGGAGTAATCAGACTATATGAACAGAAAGCTGAGTGAAGGGTCATGGGACGGTCTGGGTTTAAAGCTCTGTGTGCATCAGCGAAGGAAGTTGAAAGTCTAATGCAGTGTGATTTGCACCAAGGTAATTCCCCGTCTCCTGAGAAGTAAGATCCTCTTCTAGTCAATGAATAAAACATTAAATAAATGGCAGGTAGTCTAGCTAATGGCTGAGGTGCTGTTAGAGGGGCTTTTGTGCATTGTCACCCTCATTTTCTGTTGGCAGGTGGTGATAAACTAAATCTATTCCTAAACTTGGGTCTCTCAGACTAAAGCACAGAGCACATGACTACGGTAGTATACCACAGGGCTCAGTAACAGAAAATTTTGTGCATTTTCTTTTCTTTGGCCGGGAATCGCTCCTACAAGAAGCTAATGGACTGGGCGAATTCATGCCTTTGTCTTCATTTATTTCCAGTTGTGTTAGGAAAAAAAGCCAACGAAATCCACCTTTGGAAGGAGGCACACCTACATCTTTTACACTAAAAATTAACTAGGATTTCTCCCTCCCCCCTCAAAGCTGACCGATCCCATTAAAGTGGAGATCAATGCTAACAATGTAACTCCCTGCAATAGAAAAATTGCTTGGGCTACCCAAGAAGACGGTTATGAACTGTCATTTGTCACAGTGCCTCTGCCAGCCCTGGAGGTTGACCCTTCTAGAGATGGTGGAGCCTTCTTACTCCCTCAGAATACAAATCTAAACTTTTCAGTGACTCTTAATGTGGTCGATGCGGCTCACGTTCAGTGTTTTTACCAGTAAATAGAAGGTTGCAGGGGATTCAATGGGCATAACTGTTCCCTTTTAATATTTTATTTTATGTTTTTAAGGGTGGTCGACTTTCTTTTTTTTAATTTTATTGTTTTTGACAGAGAGATGGAGACAGAGAGAAAGAGAGAAGGGGTAGGGCCCACAGCAGCCTCCATAGCTACACGTCATTAGTTCTCAATGTAGTTTTATTCCACAGGTGGGCATGGGGCTGGGCAGGACAGGAACCCAGCCTGGGGCCTCCTGCATGAGAGGCATGCCCCTGAGAGCTGGGAACCAAGCTGGGGGCCTCTCACATGGGAAGCTTGCCCGGTGAGAACCGAACCAGGGGCATACCCCAGTTCAGCATATGGATCCACATGGGCCAGGATGGGGATGTGATCCTTGGACCCCAGAGCTGGCTGCAAGGTGAGCGCTCAACCCTGGAGCCATCCCAGCTTCCCAGCTTTCTTTAGGACAAAAGAAATTGTGACTCCATGCTATACATAGATGAATTGGGGCATACTTCAGCTTCCTGAAACCAAAACAAAACAAGCAGCAAGTGCAAATCACATACGTATTGACATCCCCTCGCTCTGTGTCCAGGGCACCTCGCTTGGACTGTTGCCATGTTTAAAAACAAACAAACAAACACGGAATTAAAATAAGATATCATTAAATAGTATGTCAGATATTTTTAAAACCCAGATAGCCCAAACGCTGCAGTTTCCCAGAATATCCTTGCTTTGATTATGCAAATGAAGTGGCCGGTCCACTCTGCCCTTCCCGATGTCCTGGGAGACTGACTTCTGCAGATTTCATTTCCCAGTCTCGTTGCCCTCTGATTTGCATTGGTCCGGCCATTGTAGAGGCAGAACAAAGATGGGAAGAGGTCTGAACAGGATTATTTTAATAGCCCCTTCCACCTAGATATCTGCTCTGACCTTGGCTGCACAGGGGGGCTTTTCCATGGCTCTAGCTCTCATAAGCCCCTGGTGACATGACTCTCTCTCTCCCCTATGTCCCAATGCCTAGGGGTGCTGATGGCTCCCCGTGGTTGCTAGTCCTTTGGCCCATCCCCCTCTTGGTTGTTTTCCTTAATAATCTTGCCCACACCTCCATCTGTTTCCTGCTAGGCCCCTTCCTGACTACAGCCCCATTCCAAAGACTGGGAGAAGTCCAGCATTACCCAAGGACTTCTGAAGGTTCCAGGGGAGAAGCACAGTGACACTCTCCTGTCACAAATGATCTTATTCCTTCCCCTAAGTTACGTCTCAAACACTCCGTCCATCATGGCATTTCTTGCAGATGCTCACTTCTTTCCAACCTCCACCCCTGGAATCATTCCTGTCTTCTTCCTACTCAAAGCACAGAGCCACAATGTAGCAAATGCAGCAAATTCTTCCCAGAGGCTTGAGGAGGATGAAAGAGGACTCCTATTTAGAGCAAAACAGGAAACAGGTTAAAATTAATCTAAGACACGAGGAATTTCCTCAGCCAAACTGATTCAGCCACTCACTTCATAGGGAATGTCTCTTTGGCAGGCTTCTCCTTAAGCCTGGCTAGCTGCTATGACAATGGAGCTTCCCCTACCCCAGAATCTTCTCCCAGCTCCTCCAAACCTCTGCCCCTTACTACCAAATGTTCTCTTAAGTATTGGCTACTGCCTCCTACAAGGTACTACTGCTCTGACTTTGTCTCAATCTTATCCTTAAAGACTATGCTAAGGGTCCACCCAAGGGTTGGCAAACCACAGACCCATTGGGTCAAATGCACCTGTGTTTAAAAATCAAGATTTGCTGCAATGCAGCCACATCCATCGCTTATGGTTTTCTTTGGCTACTACAGAGTTGAATAGTTGCAACAGAGACCTCCTGGACAACAAACCCTAAGATAGTTACTAGCTGACCTTTTATAGAAAACCTTTGCCAGCCCTTGCTCTAGCCTTTCTCAGCTACGCAAGTCAAGCAGGTATTTTCCTAAATAAAAGTTGCAGTCTTAACACACTGCGCACGGATCACGAGAATCTTCGTTTTTTCTGAGCCATGAGTTAAGGACGGGTAACAAGAATTCTTGTTTTTACACTTGACCTTTTATTTTTTGCAAGATTTATTTAATTAATGAGGTTTGGTTGATATATAACGAGCAAATATTATCAATGGATAAATTTACGTAAGTACAAAAAATTTCATTGAAAAGTTATAAATAATATGGAAGCAATAGCATTTTAAAGAGAAGAATTCATTTCAACGTGGTCTCATTTAAACACCTGCCGAAACAGAGGGGTATGAGGGTTTTAAACCCCGCTGTACACAACGTGTTAAGATCATAAAGAAATGTATTGGGGTAACATGCGTTCATAACTATATATAAGTTTCAGGTGTACAACTTTATAATACAACATCACTTCGCCATTTGTCAGGAAACCAACCAAAACAAACAAGTAGTTGGCTTTTTAAATGATGGTTTCCTTTTTATTACTCATTATGATGAATAGTCAGTGTTAGTAAAGGCGAGAGAAATGGTATTTCCTCTATTCAGACTGTAGACCTTTCTGAGGGTAGTTTAATCCTGAATATGTAAAGAGCTTTTAGCTGATTAATGCCACTTCTATTAATTTATCCTAAAGAGATTAATAAGTAGTGAATAAGGATTCAGTTATATGGGTATCAACATAGGTAGTTTGCAATAGGTAAGTAGAAAGCAATATATATAACCAACAACTCTTGGATATCCAAGGAATATGCTATAGCAATGAAAATTAATCGTGTAAAATCTTCCTTCCTCCCTCCTCCTTTCTTTCACTTCTTTCTTCTTTTTTTTCTTTTTTTTTTTAGCTAGAGAAAGGTGGCCAATGTGTATTTGTAAAGGGCAGGTGAAAATACAGAATATATATTATGGTCTTACTTTTGTTTACGTATGTACAGTGTATATAAGCATGCCCATATACACACATGCAAACAAAATAATGCAGAACAATATACTAATTTTTAAACATGGTTATGTTTGTGCAGAGAGATAAAATGTGATTATTTTTCCTTTTCTGCCCTCTATCTCTTCCACCAAAGAAATACATTTTATACTTTACTAGGCATTTTCTATTTGGTGAGATTTTGAATAGAATTGTTTGCCACAGTTTAACTGTTGGCTTCCCACTAAAGAATAACTGTTGGCTGTTCTAATGAACTCAAACCTTTCAATCGCCATTCTCCTCTGGGATCAAGCATGCTCTCCAAGAAGTTGCACTCTTGACTCTATTCAAACAAACCCTGTTGTAGCAACAGTTGACATCCTGTCCATTTGACTGAACGTGAAAACTCTTGCATTCTCTGTATTAGATCAGGGAGTTCTTTGTTTGGGAGATTTTTTTTCCCTCCTCCTTTTTAACTTGCTCTAAAAATATATCTACCATAAAAATAGAGATGACGGAATACACAAAATTTGATCCTCATCCTTCCGTGGTCTGGGAATTGTGGTCTGGAAATTCAATACAAAGGATCTGTTTTCTGAAGCATCTGGCATATGCAGAAATTGTAAAGACTAGAGAGGAAGGGGGATGGTGAAGGGATTTGCTGTCTGGGGAAGTCAAATTCCTACGTCAGGGGAACACAGGACCACATTGGAGCGGCCCAGAGATGGGACAACAAGTTATTTCTTAAATTTGCTATGTAACTTCAAGGCAGAACATTTCAGAAGAAAAGAAAACTATGAAAATTTCTTCCAGGGGTAATGCTAATACTACCCAGCAAAAGGTGAGAATGGCCCAACCGACATACCCTTGCGTCATTACATAGAGCAGAGTTCTGGTTTCATTAAGCGCAGTGGAGTGGAAATAGCCCAAGCTTTAGAACCAGACAGACTGGAGCACTGAAGTCCTCAGCCATGTATTATAGCTTCGCAGCTGCAGGATTTTGAGTACATCATTTGCATTCACTGGGCCCCTATTATTTTGCTAAAAATAATAGAAACAATACTACCAACCTTGTAGGAATTTTGTTATGGTTAGTAATTATATATGTAATGGATAGTATAGTATATCTGTAATGGGCACCCAGAAAGAAATGATAAAGGCTAGTTATTTAACATATGGTATAAATGTAAGTAAGTAATCAAAACATGATTTCAAGCACTGGTAGTAGTAATAGTAATCATCATCATCATCATCATCATCATCATCATCATCTAGTTTGCCTCCTATGGATTAATTGGGAGGTCTGGGTCAGAGCCTATGTCTAGCTACTTCTTCCAAGAACCTGCTTTTTGCTCAACCTTTAAATTAACAGCTAGGGCAAACCTCAAAAACCCTCTGGTTACAGGAGTAAGCGAAAGAGAAAGGAAAAAGCATTTCCTACACGTTTGTAGCATTTGCTGTAACTGAGGCTACGTTAAATAATTCCTTTCATTGTATGTCAGCTGTTGATCAGACTGTTTACTGAAAAGCCAAATCTATTCTTTAGGACTACTTCAATTTATTGATTTTTCCACGTGCAGGAGTTGGATAAATATATTTGACACAAACCACTACCAGTCCTTCAATGTATCTACCTAACGCATTTTATTCCACTTTGCCGGTAGTATCTTGTGGTTGTCGGTATGCTGTGAAGAGGCCCTCTCTTGTGGTGGGTTGTCTGTTGAGTTTTTTGGTGATTATGAAAGTGTTATGAAAAAAAAATTGTTGATAAAGCTTTGCAAAAATAAGAAAACTGAAACAGACTTTCGAGAAGTGAGGAGCTAAGTATCTTTCTCATCTTTCCCTTTCCTCTGAATGCCCAGCTAGGTGTGGCTCAGCAGCTGCAACACTTGAGTTGGCTTAAAACATTAGTATGGAACCGTCTGTGTTGGTCTTGGATTCCCTTTCTGCTGAAGTGCCCTTTTGTGAACTTATCTAACTCCTCATGCATCTAGATTCTGTTTCTTTTTGGGGTGAACAGACTGGTCAAGTCTTTCTATCAAAGCCGTTACCTGATTCTTTTCAAGTTCTACAGTTTTCACTTTATAAACCTCTAGCCATTGTGGCATGTGAATAGAAATTTCTATTTTCAGTTTTTCAATTGAATCCATCCTACACACGATTATTTTCATGATGAAGAAGTAGTAAGGAAACTTATTTAATCTTGCAAGGCCGGCCCTCTCTACCAGAGACAAATCATCCCATTACTTAGGTTAATAAGTTTCCTTCTGTCTTTCCATTTTTCTCTTCCCTTTCTTTCCTCCTTCCTTCTTCCTAGTCATCATTTCCTGCCACCTTCATGTATGCACTCGTCAGTGTGCACTCCACAAAGTCAAAGACTGCTCTGTCCCTAGCTCCTAAAATGATATATTAGGCCAGGCCTAGGCAGACATTTTTTAAGGTAAGAGCTACATCTAATGTTCTCCAAGTATCATGGTTTACCAGCTATTTATTTTCACTTGCTCCAGTACAGAGAGTCACCTCGACTATGAAGAGCATCTAGCAGCTGTACAGGTATGTGTGCAAAATGTATTTCTTTTATGTTTAGCTGCCTAGCTGCTAGGCTCTGGTATAATGTGGTGTCTGCTATGAGATTTTCTTATTCAGGCAGCCAACCCCAAATTGCTTGGTGGCCCACCATTAGGCCATGATCAATGACTCTCCCAGCCCTGCCCTAGGCCCATCGTAAGCCTCCAATATGTACTGTTTGATCGAAGGAATAAGTAAGGTCCCTTGCCTCGTGCAGCCACTCATTCGTTATTATTCCTCAGTAACAAAACCGCGGTCATTATTACTCCACAGTATTGTTACTATGGAAAGCAATGATTTGTGAAATAATTATATTTACAAGTATTACTTCACAGTGATAATGCAACAAGGTGTGCTACCTGTTTGGGGGTGGGGCAGGTGACACAATGGGCAAGACAGACAACCCACCATTGCTCTCTTGAAACAGGTGAATGATGGTAAGAGCCACTGAGCAGATATAAGCAACAAAATCATTATTTTTCTACATGGAGAAGCATAAGGATATTTTGAAAATCTACATAGAGAAATTTAGTCTTGTGCAAGAAGAAATAAGGAGTAAGGCCAATTTGGGGCAAGGTACCCTGAGTTAGTGACAGTTCAGTTGGGACCTGGAGCGTGGGCAAGAGCTTGCCATGTGGAAATGAAGATCTGGACAAGAAGACAGTATGTAGGAGGCCCTAGGATAAGAACAAACCCATCTAGGAACTGTGGAAGGGCTTGGAAATCAGGCAGGGCACACGGGACCAAGTGGTATAAGATCAACATGGAAAAGCACGGAAATCGAAGAATACTCCTATTTAGAATGAGGCATTGGCAGAGCTTAGTTAATAAATGCACGAAGATGGGCTCAGGGTTCTGGCCTTAGTAACTACGTGGCTTTATTTTTAACTCATTTTTAGAATTTTAATTCATCATATTAGTATCTTTGGATTGAGGACATTGCAGAGAGAAAGAGGCTGAGAATTTAAGCTTGCCAAGTCAGGTCCCCGGTGACCTGGCCTTCCAGATCTCTGCAATCCCTTCCCCAACACTACGCTTCAGGCCAACACAGTTCCACCAAGAGTTCACACATTCACTCGCCTTTCCATTCCTATCCCCTCTGCATGGAAGGTCCATCCACCTTCCACCACTTTCCACTTATTTAAACATTTCAGCTTTTACCAACACTCAGGAGTCACTTCCTCCATGACACCTCTTAAAATAGGACTAACACCTTCCCTTCTTTATTCTCCACTGCACCCTACAGCAGCATTTTCAAACTGAAATGCTTAGTTTAGAGTGGCGAGGAGGCATATAGGCCAAAGAGGGCCACTGCGTAGAATGAACTTGTCTGTATTGTACATGGAATGGGACCCGGAGAAGCTGTGGCTAATTGGAGACAAATTGCCCATATGAAAGGCTACTGAGTGTCAAATAGATCTTACAATGGTATTAGGGGTAAAGTTACCAGATTTGAGCCATTTACAAGAAGCTCCAAAATGTGGGGGGTATGTGTGTGTGTTCATGTGTAGATGTGTGTATGTGCAGGTATAGAGGTACGTGTATGTGTGTGTGTTTTCCCAATTATTCAATATTAACTCAAAACAACATTTACTTTTTAAACTCTGCACAGACCATTGGAAAGATGCCAGTTTATAACCCCTGATCTATAGATTTCATCTTCATTGTGCTGATGTGATGTGTTCTCTTGTGTCTTAGTTGCAACCTTCCTGATGACAAGCACTGTGGTATATTCATTTACTACCACATCCTATGGCAGCATCCCCAGGTCTAAGCCCAGTGTCTGGCACATAACAGGAGCTCAACAAATACTTTGAATGAATGTATTAATATGGTTAATCATTCAACAGAGTGTTACTAAGTGTCCATAATGTGAAATGGACCCCTAATGCCTCAACACCAACTGGCCTGCCTGAAATTCCTTCAATCCACGATTTATTGGTTGAGCTTGTTTCTGTATCAGTCACCTTGTACAACTAACACACCACGTTCTTACCATTCATCCATCAAAATCATATGTCTTTTCATATTCACTCTCTCCTAAATCACTGTTGTTGGATGCCAGTCACTGTGCTCCGACATGTGATGATGTTGCCAATAGAGCATGCACAGAGCTCTCTGACCCTTGGAGGAAAAAACACTGCAAAAGAGGGAATTGAATATCAAATAATTGAATACACTGAGGTGTGTCTGGCCTCTTGTTTAAATGGAATTGACTCACTAAAGGTCACAAATGTTCTTTTGTTCAGAGAAGAAGGATGCTGAAAGATAAGAACAAGAAGCAGAAGGGACATTTCCATCTGTCATGAGGTGTCAGGTAGGAAATGAAAGAGTGGCTTCCATTTTACAAGTAATAACCAGCCTTATGCATGAGCAAAGGGAATTGTGAGTTAAGAATGTGGAAAGCTTCCTGGCAAAGTTAAAAGAAGCCCACTTTCTTCCTTCCACCCTCCTCCCAAACTAATAGGATACAATCCAAATGTTGAAAACTCACAGAATCAGCCTCATGCCTAAATATTACAGCACTGTTTTCTAAGGAGAGAAAGCATATTATCTATAGCTAAGGGATGCCATCTACAAGTAATAACTGATTCATTATCACCTGCTGTCAGCTTTAGAGAACAAAGGAGCGGGGGACAGAGCCACAGACTGGGGAAGTTGTGGTGGAGAGGACAATGAAGTGAGACTCAGTGTATAAGCAAATGGTCAAGTGAGGACACTAAGGTATCTCAGAGTAGAAAAAAGGGGAAGCAAATGTGAAAAGACAAACTCTGAATTTCAGTGAAATCTGAAAGTCTTTGAATGTGTTGCCCACATTAAAATGACACCCAGAAATAACTACAAGGATATTAGTCACTAACGAAGGAATTTCAGATATGACAACTGGGTAGAGGAGATCATTTGGG
Organism: Craseonycteris thonglongyai; assembly: GCA_004027555.1. Taxonomy (NCBI): domain Eukaryota; kingdom Metazoa; phylum Chordata; class Mammalia; order Chiroptera; family Craseonycteridae; genus Craseonycteris; species Craseonycteris thonglongyai. The sequence continues at coordinate 2,766 of PVKE010012008.1, read as the reverse complement.
ACATGAAGGCTTTATGAAGCCCCTCAAGTTATTCCTTGTATGTGATTTTTTTCCATTTCTGTTTTTTTATACAGCCTCTTAGATATTCATGCAAATTAAATCCTAAAAGTTAGGTTGTATAGCCAAGAAGTCTGTCCCCATGATCATGTCTGTACCTGCAGTGGTGACAATATTGCTATAGACACTGAAAGAAAATGCCTGGCCATTTTTTTCTTTTCCCTCATGCATTTAGCTCATGATTAAAGCTTTCTGCCCTTGTAGGTCAATGAACTATATATATATATATATATATATATATATATTTCTTTTTTTTTAATAGTTTTCAACATACCAGTTCCATCATTATGAGGCGTACTATCTTGAGCTACCTGTTTAAACTCTATAAGCTTCCATTGTATTTCTGTAACATGGGGAAAATAATAGTACAAAGATTAAAAGAGGAACATAGGAAAGTTGAGCCCAGTGCATGCATACAATGGGTGCCCAATAAGTGCCAGCCACTATGATCAGGGAGCTTTTCCAACCAGTGCTCAGCTGTTCCCCTTGTTCTAGCTTAAAGCAGTTAGCCATGAATGGTGCGTTTCAGCACACAGCTCGGCATGTCATTTAAAATGTCATCAAGAATCTTGGCGTTATAACCTGCTACCTGATGTTGGTGACGGTCTTGTTTTTCTCTTGCCTGGAACCGTACCCAAAACACTGCTTCATGTATTTGTCTCATTAAAAATGACATACACAATGAGAAAAGAAGAACATCAAACTGAAAGAAATAATTAACAAAAGCCCTGCCTAATAAGAGAGCAGCTTTACTGGGTTTATTAGACAAAAAGTTGATGAAAAATCTAATTTGATCTCAAGTCAGGTAAATTGGCTAAATTAAAAGTTCCCAGGAAACAAAACATATATTTATACATGTATATGAATATGTAGATGTGTATATAATATACATCATTTTGAATAAATTGATGATTAATATAAAATGCATATAATTTTAGCAATCTGACCTCTGAGATGGTAGCAAGTGATAAGAAGATAAGAAGCTGCACTTCAGCCCCAGGTTAATTTAACTCCAAGGCCCATCCTCTTCCTTTTCTTTTTTTTAAGATTTATTTTTTTGTTTAAAAGACAGCAAGAGAGACAGAGACAGAGACAAGGGGGGAGGGCCCAGAGCAGTTTCCATAGTTGTACATCATTAGTTTTTTGACACAGTTTCATTCCACACAGGTGGATGTGGGGCCACATGGGGTGGGAATCAAATGGGGTCCTCCCTTACTTGAGGTGAGAACCTTGCTACCAACCCAGCGATCACCAGTTGCACCAGTCAGCATGCGGCCAGGCTTTTTCTTATGAGCAATGGTGTATTTGTCTATGGTTAGTCATTGAGAGATGCTCTCAGAAAGACCCCTCCATTAGGAGGTACTCTGCACTAGATGGGTTTCCATTTCCTGACCCTCCAAACTATTAAGACTCTAAGATCCATCATGAGACTATTTAACACCATCATTCCCTACCTGCTTAACCCCAAACACCATTTTCTATTCCTTTGCTTTAATTTTCAACATAATACTTAACATACCTGGTAGTTAAGTACTTACTTATGTGTTTGATTTCTGTTTCTTTCACTAGAATGTAAACTCCATAGGGCCAGGAATTTGGTATTGTTCACTCACATTCACATCAATAGTTCGCAGTGAGGGAGCTGTTCTGCTACATAGAAAACCCCAACCCAGAAGCAGAGTGTCTGGAATAAAAGAATAATAATAGACTAGCACAAATGTTCATTTGTTCAATGGCTGGACAGAGTGGATGGATAAGGTGGTAAAGATGGATTTAGTTTGGTGTAGGATACCCACTTGGGTAATGATAGAAGATCATTTCAGAGGTGTTTATTCACAGGGCTGGCTTTGAGGGCAGTAAATTGACCTTAACTGAATGCATATAAGGTAGGTATAAGAGAGTAAAGGGAGTTCAAGCAGGAAACGTAAGCTAGAGCCAAAATTTGGACAGCCTCAAATGCCAAGACATTTAGCCAAAGGAAGAGTATGAAAGCCATCTTTCTTCAATTGAGCTGTACGGGTTGACCTGGCATTCTGAGTAAAACCCCAGAGAAGAATCAGCTCTACCTTTAGGGTCTCTAATAACTGACCTAGATGGAATTTGCACTCTGTCCAGTTCCCTAGCTTAGGATAATGGGGCTTTTATTTCCCTCAAGACAACTGACCTAAGACCTGAGGTAGAAAACAAGAGAAAATCAACTGCTACATTCCAGGTGGCCTAAGTGCTGAGACTGAAATCTAAGGCCTCCAGATGGGGGTGGGTAAGAAAGTGAAGTTCCAAGGTCTAGTCTTTGTCTGCCTACGCTAGTCAGGCTACATCTTCAAGTTGTCTTTTCCAGTATCAGAGGAACCTTGCATTTTTCTCCATGGGCCAGGGTGGAGTAGAAGGTCTGTAACCACATGTCCCTTACCTGGGAGATGTCAGGAATTGAGATAACAATAACAATGACAATAACTACAGCTATAGTTTATTGAACACCTACCCATATGCCAGGCCTTAGGCTGGAGACCTGGCACTAGGGATCAGTAATCCTTAGAACAACATTGCAAAAGGCTATGTCAATTTCTCAGTGTCACACTTTCACTCAGTGGGGGGAGATGGAACCAAAACAGATCTATCAGGTTCCCAAACCTGTTTTCTACTGAAAGGACTGCATTCCTACATGATACTGAGTAATAGGTCCTGTAGCTGCCAAAGCCAGCTGAGCAA
>PVKE010012007.1:0-30167 GCA_004027555.1 Craseonycteris thonglongyai | reverse complement strand
AAGTAATTACTTCAGCAAAGGTGTGGATAAGTTTTCTCATTTATTTTTGCAGTTTTTTTACCTTCAATTTTCTACTTCTTGCTAGTAGGGGAGGAAATATTGGGCATAAAATGTTGAAAGACACTGTAGCCAGATAGTAAAAAATACACTGAGAATTGTGACTAGGCTAGAATAGCCAACTGGAGAAAGAAAGGGGAATCGCTCCTAAATTGAAGGGAGTTAGTGGTGCAACCATGGGTTAGTGATTATTTTAAATCTTTCAAATGACAGTATGTTTAGTCCAAATAGTGTTCATAGAAGTAAGAGTTTAAATAAAATCCTGTTAAGCAAAGTTTGTGCTTTTTTTTTAACTTTTATTCTCGTAGAGCTCTTACATATATTTTTTAACTTTTCAGTTACAGTTGACATATAATATTATCCTCGTTTCTGATGTACAGCATAGTGGTTGGACATTTGTATAATTTATGAAGCGACCCCCCTGACTAGTCTAGTACTCCTGGCACTACATGTAGTTGTTAAAATATTATTGACTGTATTCCCTGTGTTACACTTCACATTCCCGTGATTTATAACTGCCAGTTTGTACTTCTTAATCTCTTCACCTTTTTTGCCCATCTCCCCCAACCTTCTCCTATCTGGCATCCGTCAGTTTGTTTCTCGTATCTAGCAGTTTGTTTCTCATTTATTTTGTTCTTTAGATTACACATATAAGTGAAATCATGCAGTATTTGTCTTTCTCTGTCTGACACATTTCACTTAGCTTAATATCCTCTTGGTCTGTCCATGTTGTTGCTAATGGCAAGATTTCATTTTGGGGGGTGGCTGAGTAATTGTATATATTAATAACACTGTATGCAGACAGACCAGATAGAACCCTCCAGATGTTGTCTGCTCAGTGTTGGTGGGACTGTTACTTTCTAGGACAGAATATTTCTCTTAAGGTAGCCTGTTAATTGGCTTCTTTACGGAGCTCTACACACTGTTGGTTCTTGTCATAGTTTATGATGCCAACTGAAACCTCAAGGTTCCAATAAATGTCTGCTAAATTGGTCCAATGTTATTTTTTGTCAAATCACTGAGAAATATATGTGACCTCTAGAGTAATGGTGAACTCAGTATGTTCTGAAATGATTTGAGACGTTTTCATGAAGAGCTTTGAAATGTGCCTCGCAAAATCTTGTGTCTTAAATCTGTAGCTTGTTTTATTCCCATCCTCACTGGAGTGAGGCATCTGTTTGGAGCACTGTGACAGCAGCAGGTCACCTGTGCTGTCACAAGGCTTGTGGATTCCGGGGCTGGGGCTCTCTACGGTGGGCATGCCTCCTGCAGCAGCCCAGGGCTCGTCCAGGGTTAGGCCTTTGGGTCCCCCATTGGAATATAGCATGTTTTAGTAGTTTGCTTATGACACTGATTCTATTCCACTTAAAATTCTGTGGTCAGATCTTCTACCTAGGCAGTTAATTGGAAAGCTTCTATCTGTTCTCGCTGAAACTCCTCTGAATTTTGTAGCTTTTTTATGTTTTAAAAGTGTTGGTGTAAGATTTTTGTTAAGTAAAACCTCTGTGCAAGTGAATGAAGAAAAGTAAAATCATTTGAAGGTAAGACATTACTCGGGACTGAGTAATTCTGAAAATTTTCCCCCCAGTCTTTTTACATAATTTGAATATTTTTTCATATATACTGTATATGTAATTTATGAACAAATCGACTTCTTATATTGGCTTCTGTCAGACATTAATTATATGGATTGAATATTTGCTGAGCACTTGCTGTGTGCCAGGGATCTTTCTAGGATTGGGGGGTAGGGGGGTTCAATAGAAGGAAAAAAGTAAACAGAAAATGCTTTTCCTAGTGGAGCTTACATTAGTGGGAGACAGGCTTTATAAATAAACAAGGACAAGTATATCATGGTGATAATGAGATGGAGAAAGATGAAAGGAGGAGGGAGCATTGGGCAGCAGTTTCTAAGTAGGTGATCAGGGAAGGCATCGTCACGGAAGTACTGGTAGCTGTTAGGAAAATTGTAGAGTAGGAAATCCTTTCAGGTTGAGCTCTGGGTCACTAAACTGATCGCAGTGGTGTCTGGTTCTGATGCCATAACAGCTGGTAGAGGAGAACGCTAGTTGGCACCATGCAGAGTAGCATAAAGGGGTGGAGATGAAACAGGAGTCAGCAGCAGGGCTGACAGCGTCCTTCTGTCCCTGTCGGGCGCAGGGATGAGGGGACAGAGGGAAATGAAAGAGGAGGAAAGCCGAGTGGGTGGGTGTGGGGGGGGGCGGGGGGGTTTAGGAACGCACCATAGAATTTTATTCTGATTTTTTAGAAGCCACACAGTAGCTCTGCAGTAAGCTGTTGGTGGTGGCTCTGGGCTCCAGCTCTGAGTTCACTGAGTGTCCACTGGAGTGCCATGCCGGCTCTCAGTGCAGTGCTCACTTACGTCCCTTCTGACTGTCGTACTCCTTCCCCTGGCCACTAAACTGCGTCTTAGCTACAGTGCCGATGTGGCAATAATAGGATCTTTCTTTTTAGCCTTATTCCTTTACTGTGTGTGTGCCTTCTGTCCATTTTTTTTTAAAGCTAGGTTGTAAGGATTAATTTTTAAAAATTAAATGCAATCAACTCAATATCCTTTTCATTTTCAGTTTTGTTGGTTTCAGTTATATAGTTTTGGGGGAAATGTTAAAAACATCACATTGAACTGTCAATAGATACAAAAGAAACATGTGAGAGTTGGTTAGTTTTCAAGCTATAGTTTTTAAAGAGGCTGTACAGGGGAAGGGAGGGAAGGAGACAGTAAAACCAGAAACTGTCTTCTCCTTTGGCCCTGCCTCTTACCAGCTGTATACACCAGCAGAGACGCTGACTCCTAGGAAGAGCGGAGGGTTATCATGTGCTCGTTTACAGCTGTCTCCTCTGCTTTTTAGTGGAAAAGGCAGTGAACTGATCATTAAAGCGAGTGACTAGCAGCATAATCAACATCTACATTTCTTTGGGGTCAGTTTGTTCTTGATAACTAAGCTTCTTTCCCATTAAATGCCAGAGTGTATTTTAGCATACAGGAAAAGAAAGAGCATTCAGAATTTTAGGAAGTTGGCCAGGGATATATTAGAGTTGTTGAAAGATCATTCAGATGTTTGGGGGGAGGGGACAAGACACACCAGAATGAGCTGGAGGGCAGGCCCCTTGTCTGTGGTGCAGGCTTCCCCCACTAGCTGAGTGTTCTGGGAGCCTGACTTCATCCCTTACCAGCTAGTGACGTGGTGAGAGGCTGAATTTGGCCTCAGTGAATTTTTTTGGAGACTCTCTTCAATGTTTGCCCATTTCATAGTGGATGATTTACATGACCACTGTGCCACGTGACAACTATCCTGCCCACACTGCGCTGTGTTCTGCTGTTTTTGACCAAAGGCGTGGCCCATGTCCCACCCTCCCTAGTCACCTGATCTCACCTCTCACCCCGGGGGGACTTTTTTTTTGTTTGTTTGTTTTTTGTTTTCCTGGATGAAAAAAGTTCTCATAGGGAAACTCTGTGGATGTGGAAGAGATGAAACAAAAACTGGCAGAAGCACTAAAATGCATCAAAATGAAAAAGTTCAAAAACGTTTGAGCAGTGGAAAAAGCCTCTTGTTAGGTGTATTGCATCAAACGGAGAGTACTTTGAAGGTGACTGAAGTTTAAACATGCAAGAATAAATACACAGTTTTTCTTTATAAATAAATTCTGGGGTTTCTTTTTGGGGGGGTCTGCCTTGTACCTAATAAAAGACATAATTAGACATATTACATTTAATTATGTACTGGTTATAATTACTTGTACTATAAAATTGGAAGACCTAACTGATCTGTTATAATTATGTCAGTTTAAAGTGTTTTCCAAAGCCATGTATCTTAAATTGCACATTGAGTTAGAACCTCATATAATAATAAGCATCTTTAAACTTTACTTTCTCACTTTCTTTTCCTCAGTGTCCTATTGTGAGTGCATGCTCTTTTAATTCTTTTTTAGGTTTAATGGGGCTGTTTGAAAAACGCCGTTTCCGAAAATTCCTAGTATATGTTGCCAACTTTGATGAAAAAGATTCGAGAACTTTTGAGGGCATTGATCCTAAGAAGACTGCGATGCGTGAGGTGTATAAGAAATTTGACTTGGGCCAAGATGTTATAGATTTTACTGGTCATGCCCTGGCACTGTACAGAACTGATGAGTAAGTTTTTTTGTTTTTAGGCTTACATATTTTTTGAAATGCTAACTGAATTTCCCAGTTCTCCAAAGCGGAAATTCTAACAAAGTAAATATATATCTGTGCTATTTAATACAATGAAAAGACAGGTTCTAGTTGCAAATTAATATTAAAACCTTTGAAGTAGAATACGAAGGCTTCTGAATTGAAATCAATTCAGAAAAAGATTTTAAATTGAACACAAGGATGAACACCAAAGCCCTTTCCTGATACTCATTTCCTCCTCTTCAGCTATTTAGATCAACCGTGCTGTGAGACCATTAATCGGATTAAACTTTACAGCGAGTCCTTGGCAAGATACGGCAAAAGCCCATACCTTTATCCACTCTATGGTCTCGGGGAACTGCCACAAGGATTTGCCAGGTACGAGCCCCGGTTTCACCTGTTTGCTAAAATACCAGTGAGCCTGAACCTCTCTTCACCAGGACAGTGTGAGATACGTCTGTGAGGAATGAGATGCTTTTTATTTAAGAATTCACTTACAACAAAACCACAGATCTATGGTAAAATTGTTGAGTGTGAGTAAATGTATAAACCTGTAGTCAAAACTCCTCAAACAAGGTCTGAAAGATTTTTCTCCAGAAAGTTCCCTTGTATCGCCTTTTAACCCCCAACCGCCCCACTGTAACAGTTACATCGGTGATTTCTACCCCTACAGAGGTGACTTTTGCCTCTTACAAAGTTTATATACCGTAGAGGGGATAATACGACATGCACTCATTTATGCCTTGCCTTTGCTGAACAATATTTTTAAGATTTATCCATGTTGATCCATGTGCTGGTAGTTCTTTTTAAAATTCTGAGTAATACTCCATTGTGTGGACTTTTTATGAATATGTTCTTTCCTGGGAATTCCCAGGAGTGGAGTTGCTGGCTGATAGGGCAGGTGTATGTTGGTTCAAGACATGGCTAAACAGCTTTCCAGAGTGGTGGTGCCTTTTGCAGCACTGGGCGATGTGTGTTTTGTGTTGTCAATCTTTAATTTAACTGCCCAAGTGGGTGTGAGATGCTGTCTCACTGTGGTTTTGAATTGCACTTCTTTTGGACTGAGATTGCTCACTGTTCCGTGAGCTCATTGGCTGTGTGTATGATTTTGTGGTATGATTGTTGTCTTGTGCACATTTTTAAAGATTGGCTTGTCTCTGTGATTTGTGGGAGAACTTGCTGTATCCTGGCAGCCAGTCTTTTTGTCAGATACGTGCATTGGAAGTGTTTTCTCCCAGTCCATGGCAGAAGCTTTAAATTTCCATAATATGTCAAGATTTTTTATGGTATGTTTAGTGCTCTTGGGATCCTATTTGAGAGAGCTTTGCCCACTTCAAGAACACAGAGGTACTCTCCTGTGTCTTTTTCTGGAAGCGTCCTAGTTTTAGCTTAGTGTTTTAAACCTGATTCACCATGAAATAACGTTTGTGTGGGGTGAGGTAGAGCTCCAGGTTTAATTTTTTCCTTCCGATAGTATTTAATTCTAGCACCATTTGCTGAAAGGACTTCATTTTCTAGTTGTATGGGTGCATTTGCAGAAAATCAGTTGACCATATATACTTGTATGTGTCCATTTTGTTGCAGTGATCTATTTTTCTTAGGCCATTACTACATTGTCCTGAATATTATAGTGAGTCTTGAAATCAGGTAGTGTAAGTCCTCAACTGTGTTCTTTTTCAGAATTGTTTTGGCTATTCTAGGTTGTATTTCCACATTTTAAAACAAGCTATCAGTTTCTAGAAAAAGGGCTTGCTGGAATTTTGAGTGAAATCTATCACTCCATGTAGGGGAGAGTTAGCTTAATATTGTTTTCCATCCATGAATGTGCCCTCTTTTTCTCCATGTGTGTAAGTTTTCCTTGTCTCAGCAGCGTGTTGTGGGCTTTTTATTCAAATTTATTCATAAGTATTTCATGTTATTTTGATGCTGCTGTTAATGACGCGGTTTGTTTTAAAGTTGTTTGCTGCTAGTATGCAGGAATACAATTAACTTAGGTATACTGACCTTGTATCCTGTGACCTTATGCCTGTCATTAGCTCTGCTAGCTGCATGCATTCCCGAGAATTTTTCTTGGGCGCAGTTACCTCGTCTGAATAGACACTAGCTTCTTTTCTACAACCTCTGACTCACGCTGTGGCCCCCTTGCCTTCTTCAGCCTTGGTGAGGACTTCCAGGAGACTGGTCAGCGTGTTAGTATTAAATATGTCTTTCGTTTTTTTATACATGGTTTTGTCACATTATTCCTTTTTATTGAGAGCTTGCTGACAGTTTTTGTTCTGAAGGGGTGTTGACAGTGAGTTAATGATTCAGATTTTCTTTATGGTATTATTGTGAATGCGTATAGATTGGTTTTTGATATTAAACTAACTGAATTCCTGGTAAACATCACTTACTTATGATAGTTTCTTTTAATTGTTTTGAATTTAATGTGCATAGATACGTGGTAGCTGTCACTAGATGTGTATGTGTGGTTCCCCCTCTGCCGCTGGCTGCTTTAAACTTTTCTTTGGGTTTTGGTAGTCTCACTTTTATTTGTCTAAGTGGTCTTTGCTTGGGATTTGTTGAACTGCTTGAATGTGTAATTTAGTTTTTTATGCTGAACTGGAATTTTTAAGTCACTGCCCTCTTCAGGTATTGTGTCTCATATTTTCTGCTGTCCTTCTGGGACACCAATTACTGGTATATGTTAGATGCTCCATATTTTTCCATAGGTGTTGAGGCTTTGCTCATTTTTTCTTGGTCTTTTTTCCACCCTCCCTGCTTCATACTGGATAATTCATGTACACTTGTCTTCCAAGTTCACTGACTCTTGTTTCTGTTATTTCCAGTAGTCTGTTAATCCCATTGAGGAAGTTTTAATCATCTTTTTAATATTGTATTTTGTATCTAGAAATTCAATTTTTAAATATAGTTTAATATTTTTCTTGTGAAATTCTGTATAACACATTTAGACTCTGCTGGGGTGGGGTATATATATATATATATATATATATTTGTTTATATTTTTTTAATTTTTCAGGATTTGAGAGAAGGTGAGAGAGAGAGAAGGGGGAGGGCCCAGAGCAGTCTCCATAGTTGCACGTCATTAGCTGTGACATAGTTTCATTCCACACAGGTGGACATGGGGCTGCATGGGGCGGGAACTGAACTGGGGGCCACCTGCATGGGAGGGGAGCACCCTTGCTTCCATCCTGGTGGTTACCATTTTCATCACCCTCCAGTGCCTCTGGTAGTTTTTTTGGTGGTTTTATTTATATGCAGGAGGATTAGACCCCCATAAATTATTCCCCCATTACTGGTCAGTGTTTTTATTGGATTTGATATTCCTATGGGACATCACATCATGGTTTTGATTGTTTTATAATTGATGCTTTGATGACTTTTAAACTAAGACCATCTAGAAGGAAATTGAGCTTATTTATATGACCTATAATTCATTAAGATCTAAGAAAGAAGATTTTAATAGTTGAAACAATTATAATCAGTTGTAATTAAAAAATTTTAGGTTAAGTGCTATTTATGGAGGTACCTACATGTTGAATAAACCAATTGAAGAAATCATTATAGAAAATGGAAAAGTGACTGGTGTTAAATCTGAAGGAGAGGTAAGTTCCTACCATTTAAAAAATACTGTGTTTTTACGAAAGACATTTTATCTAGTAAGTACTTAATTTGGTCAGGACACTGATGCTAGATTTCAGACAGATACGGTTTCTATGGTAAGTTGGTATTGACTAAGGGCTAGTTACAGAGCCTGTGTTTTATTTAAGAAAACATAACACTTTGTTGTGGATTCTATGTAAGTATCCATAAATGTGGGTTGGTGCTTGTCTCCCATGTTTTCATTTAAATTTAACTTTATTTGTGCCCCTTAAGTTTATTGGTTGAAATTGGGCTTGGCCAGTATAGACCATTTTATTTATTATGTAATAAGTTGTTAAATACCAACATTAATGATTATTAACATTTATTACTTAATTTGGGATTTAGCTGTGGTGCCGGCTAGGTGGAGTATTAAGCAGTATTTGCAAATTTGAAATGAATATAAGTCATTGTTATAATGTCTACGATGGTGGTTCAGAAAACCCCCAGCCATTGTCAGTATAACGAGAACGGTTACATGGCTGATGGCCCTCGGCTATTCTGCGGTTCTAGCATGGCTCTGCGTTTTGCTGTAAGCTCTCAGGTGGGGTGCCCATGCTGTTGGTCTGCAAACCAGATCCATTCCTCTTTCACGAACTTCAGCTCTTAGAATAGTTAGGACTACTCAAAAGAGGAACTCAGAAACTAAGTTGAAAGGAAATATTTTGATATCCTGATGGTATTCCGTGGGTTAAGACCGTATAAGCGGTACTCACTAGTTGGGCATCTGCACCTTTATTGTTGCAGATCTTTTAACTACCTGTGCTTTCAGCATGATAGGCATTTAGGGAATACGGATACCCCTCGAAGTCCTTTTGATTGTTACTCTTAGGAAATTTCAAGGCTTTGATATAAAGGAGAAGACGACTATCTAATATAGTGTATCTTCCAACTTAAGTTTTACTTACAAAGCATAGTGTTAAGATATGAATGATTTGGGTTGGTTTGTAATACTAGCATCAATTTATAGAACATTTACTCTTTATTGAATACGTTTACCTATGACAGCCTTAAATATACTGTTGTTTTTTTTAAATCCTGACAACAGCCCTTTAAAATTGGGTGGAGCCAAGGATGTGAAACCTGGTCTGCCCAGTTCTAAAACTGACATTTTTGATCACTATGCAACACAGTTTTCCTAATATTTGAATAAGATTTGGGATTAATGGATCTGTCCTGGAGAATTTACAGGAGTTGTTGGGAAAACTAGTTTTAATAGTGATCTCTCGTTCAATAATTACCTACAGTTAACTTTATGAAGATAACATTATGTTTAAGAGACAGTAGCATCATTATAGTGCTTACACTCATCTCAGACACTGAATATTAGACATTAAATGTTTTGTTACAGATTGCTCGCTGTAAGCAGCTCATCTGTGACCCCAGCTATGTGAAAGATCGGGTGGAAAAAGTGGGTCAGGTGATCCGAGTTATCTGTATCCTCAGCCACCCCATCAAGAACACCAGTGACGCCAACTCCTGCCAGATCATTATTCCACAGAACCAGGTCAACCGGAGGTCAGGTGGGCTTTGAAAATCAGCAGGTGTTGGTAGAATTTTGTTAGACATAATTTGCTTTGTGTTTCATTCCAAATTACTAATTTTATTTGCTCCATTATAGTGAAAAGGCTTGAGTTTACACTTGGGAAACAAAATGTGATGGATCCCCGTCAGCTCAGAGATCCTAAGTCGTCACACAGGAGGGACATTAAATTAGCCCAGGAGTCGTGTAGCCACTGCTTGGGACCTCTGGTTCCCCATCTGCAGAATGAACCCTGTGGTCACGGCCATGGAACAGTATTTAAGAGGAGTGTGTACCTGTCAGATCAGCTGTGACCTGTGCAGTCGTGGGGTTTCTGCTTACTAGCTGATTCACCTATTTTGAGTTGACAACAGTGCTGCTTTTATGTCACTATTTGTCACCTTAATACTTGTGTTTGATATTAGCAGTGTGCTATAGAATACAACTTAAATTTCTCTGATTAAGGTCAGGATTTAGGGGATGCCAGGATCGCTTAGTAGGTTGAGTGCTTGCCTTGCAACCATGAGGTCCGGGGGTCGAATCCCAGCCCCAGCCCGTGCAAACCCATGTGCGGCACTGTAGCACAGTTGGCAAGTGCTGGGATGGCGGTTAAGGTCCTCGCCTCCCATGCAGGAGGCCCCTGGAAGCCCCACATCCGCCTATGGTACAACTGATGATGTACAGCTGTGGAGACTGCTCTGGGCCCTCCCCCCTTCTCTCTCTCAATAAATCTGTATTAAAAAAAGATCAGGATGAAGCATTAAAGTTATAATTCCTAATCTTTGCTTTTAATCAGTTGTCTTCATCCAGTAGCTTTTCCTATCTTCCTGTCAGTTAGAAGCCCTAAATCTTTTTTCGAAAATTTAATTTAAACGTGACTGTTGCCTTTTAAATGGACAGTTAAGATCTCTCTATATTACAATCACAGATTATTGGTATAACAAAGGGACTTGGACTCAAGTAATCTTTCAAGAGTTCCCAAGCAGAACCCTGGGTTTGTGAAACAATGAAAAGAGGAAAAGGAACCCAGTAATTATTTTCTACATGTAGTTAGTGGTATACAGACAAGTAGAACCTATAGAATTACTAGTTTATGCTCATTTCTAATTATATTACTTAAATAAATGAGAATTCATTACAGAAGATCCCCTAATGGTTTATGATTTTTTCAACCTTAAGATGGTGCAAAAGTGATAACTATACAAGCTTTGTTTTTTTTCACTTTCAGTACAGTATTGAAAAAACTACATGAGCTATTCAGCAATTTATTACAAAGCAGGCTTTGTGTTAGACGATTTTGCCCAATTGTAGGCTTAGGAAGTTTTCTGAGCAAGTGGCAGGTCACTGCCACATAAATCCTCCCATCACCAGTAGCCTCAAAGTTGCTAAACAGTTGCATATTCTGTATATGGCTGTTTGCCTCCAGGTACATAGAACTTAGGGGCATTGTGTGTTGCAAGTCATTTGAATTCAGCCTGCGGCGAGGTGCGGGTGGGCGCTGAGCAGGCACTCAGCCCGTGGCGAGGTGCGGGTGGGCACTGAGCGGGCACTGAGCCCGTGGCGAGGTGCGGGTGGGCGCTGAGTGGGCACTCAGCCCACAGGGAGGTGCGGGTGGGCGCTGAGTGGGCATTATGGCCAGGGTTTGGACTCAGCAGAGACGGCCTTGCTTGTCCCCAGATATCTACGTCTGCATGATCTCCTCCGCGCACAGTGTGGCTGCGCAGGGCAAGTACATCGCCATAGTCAGCACAACTGTGGAGACCAAGGAGCCTGAGAAAGAGATTGGACCGGCTCTGGAGCTCTTGGAGCCAATTGAACAGAAGTGAGTGCCGCCCTCCTGCGTTCTGGCTCAAATCCAGGATGTGGGTGGCCCCACGTGGGCCCCACGTGGACCCCACGAGGACAGTGAAAGCAGCCACCATCTTGAATTTCAGGCCAAGCAGTGAGTGGCTGTGAGGTCCACTCACCTGCTCATTTAATGTTTTTTCTTCTCCAGATTCGTCAGCATCAGTGACCTGCTTGTACCAAAAGATCTGGGAACAGAAAGCCAGGTGAGTGGTGGTCGGAAGAGCATTGTCAGGCTTTATGGGGAGATGTCCCTACGTAGTCTCAAGTCTTCCTGGTTTCTGTTTCCAGATCTTTATTTCCCGCACATACGATGCTACAACTCACTTTGAGACGACCTGTGACGACATTAAAGACATCTATAAGAGGATGACAGGGTCAGAGTTTGACTTTGAGGAAATGAAGCGCAAGAAAAACGACATCTATGGGGAAGACTAACAGCAGTACATGCTGTCATCTAATTTGGACAAATTTAACATTTGGCAAACGATTCCTATTTCATGAAATATTGTAAGGCCTGCTTTTGTAACCCCGAGACTGCAGGGCACCGTACTGGAAATGTCCCCCCTTCCTACTATCATGTATTAACTTGTTTCTGCGGAGTGGCTCTTCAGAATTGGCAGGTGACCACATCTGCACAGTGTAACCAATGCTGGCTTCGTTCCTAGGGAAGGATAAGTTTAAAACAAAACAAACGAGATGCTGGTGCCGAGAACTTGGTACAGGGTTTGTATCTTTTAATCAGTGTAGCCTTTGCAGTCACGTGCTTCTGCCGCTCGAGCTGGGTCAGTACAGGTTGCCATCTGTCCTCTGCATTTGATTTGAAGTCAAATAGTCCATAACTTGGGGTGGCCTCCCCGTCGGGTATTAGGACGGTGCTGACACGGCACTGCCGCAAGCTCGGTTTACGTGGGCCTGAAATTCCAGCTCGGCTGCAGTCAGTCATCTTGGAGGCAACCTGTGTGTTATAACCTAATAAAATGGGTGAGAGCACAGGATCGTAAAGCAGGTAACTGGAAGCTTCTTGTCCCCAGATGTGGGTTTCCACGGACCAAGCTGCAGTGCAGTGTCGATTTGACAGAGCCTCTGCTTTGATGATGTGTGTGTGTCAAATGGCTCCACATGATGTCTGTACTGCGCAATAAAGCCAAACTCTGGAAACCAGCTCCGCCGATGGGTCTGTTTGTGTCCTGGTGCTCAGCCGGGAGGGTTGTGCTGGCCGTGACTCAGCTGTTTGTTTCCTCCAGTAGAGCTGACGCTGAAGGTGGTAGAGACGCCCGAGTAGAGGACTGTGCTGTCACCGGCGGCACGCGGAGGCAAACGCGGGCGGCGTCCCTGTGAGTAGACCCCAAACTGTGTTCTTGACACGGGCCATGTAACCACAAGACTTAGATATGCTTAGGGTTTAGAACAGGTATTTCCCAATCATGCGAGTTTTACCACCGTTGATAATTTTGCTGATATGAGAGTGAGTGAGTGGTCAGGTTGAATAGGTGCTTCAGTGTTTTCACGTCATGTAAACTAGGTGGAAATCATTTTTAACTGTTGCTTGCTTTCCCCTTGGTAGTTTTAAGCCTCAGTAACAGGCTATCATTTACCTCAGGTGAACGGGGACATTGTACCTGTTAGGCAAGTCTGGAGGAGGAATGGCTCAGATAGATGACCAGTTAAGTTAGGGTAATAATTTCGATTGTTATTCAGATTGTGTGATTACTTTAGCTCAGTGTCTCCATCTCATGCTACCAGTTTTTCATTGTTGTGGGGGACTGTCCTGTGAACTGTATGTTTACAACAGCATGGCTGGCCTCTAGCCACTAGATGCCAATAGCACTCAGCCCGAGAACTGAAAATGTCTCCCAGAACACAAGATCGCCCCAGGTGAGAACCACGGCTTTATCTGTGTGACTCCTTAAAATTCCAGCAAGCCTGTGATCTACTAATGCAGCCAAATGCACAAGCTGGATTAGTAGGTAGAAAGAAAAAGTACTAGGACTTGTGCATATTTCTCAATCTACTACTTGTTATGTGCCAGGCCAGTGGGTACAGAGATGACAAGGGCAGTTTCTGGAAGACCTTAGTCTAGATTAGACCCATTGTTCTGTGGCTTGGTTAAGTGTTAAAAATACAGACGAAGCGGTATGGAAACTGAGAAATGGCCTGTGGGTTGGGTGCTGGGAAGGCTTTTCAGCAAGGGGAGATAAACATTTGAAAGATGAGTATGTCAGACAGCGCCTGGCATGTAGTAGGTGCTCAGTGAATGATAGTTTTATTTTTCTTAGTAATTTCAGATCAATTCAGTACCAGATATGCTTATGGCCCTCTAATTAAAATACTGTTATTCTTTCTCCTGAGAAAGTAACATACAAAGCAGACAGACAAGGCAGACGAATGGCTTTTTGGAAGAAGTTTCCGTATATGGGTCTAACATAAAGGGCCCCGTAAGAAGTCTTTCTGTAGCTCACTGCTCAGTGGACGTGGCGCTGGGCAGGGTTGTAGGTTAGGCCAATGCGATAGAGGTGGTAGGTCCCTCTGGACCTAGCTAGCTACTTCTGCCAAGTGACCTAGAAATTGCTAAGACATTCCTCCAAACTCCCAATTTTTGCTATAAAGTCATTGCAGACAGTTGATTTTTAGTTGTTTTTATTTAAAAATGAAACAAATTTGTTATAAAAACTGTAAATCCAAATAGATACTATGTATCTTACAAATATCTTTGTTTTGCTTGGTTTTGAGTTTTAAAGATTACTGTAGAAATTCTAATATCATAAATAAGTGATTATTTCTGCCTCAGGGAGTTGACTTTGTAGTGCACTATTTATAGACAGTAAGTGAAAAACGAGTTTATAAACTTGTATCATTTAAGGAAAAAGTTTCACTTTATGTAGTGTTGAATAACAGCAAATAAGATTACAGTGTATTTATAAAGGTCCATAAAAACCGTTAAACTCATACATGTATCACTTATGCCTTAGGTTTAATTAATAGCTTTGAAGGCATTCTGTTTAAAATGAAAATAATTTAAAACAGTAATATTTAATACTGCAACCCAATGTTGTCACTGTAAATGAAGTCAGATATTATAAAAATATGGAAGAGTACACTTTCCCACAGATTTGTTGGTAACAGTCTAGGCAAGCTGCAATTGAATCCTATAGATACAAAATTGATAATCCCATCTTTAAAACCAAATAACCAAGAACTATTATTTTCTATCTTGTTGATCAGGTTGGAACTGCAGGTAAAAAGGTACATATTTAGGTAAAAGGTGTAATTCAAAGCAGGCTGGCTGTTCGCTAGTGGCATTTCACAACATCCACCCCTAAACAGATCGTGGACTCACAGAGTGCTACGTACGACAAAGAGCAGTTTCTGAATGGCTAGTTCCCTCGTCGACAAGAACGGCTCTATCTGCTTTAAATCCACCTGATGTAGGAGTTACAGAAAGTGTTCTTACCAGTAGCTACTCCTAAATGGAGCTGCTACTTTTTGTATATTTTCAATAAAGTTATTTACATCTGTAACAAGGATGCCACTATTTTCCAAGACTTCTCTGGAGATAGCAGGCTTTTCTATAAAAAGAAAAGTAGCTTTGGTAAGAAATCCATGTACTGTTTAAAAAGTATAGTTGACATACAGTATTATTAACTTCAGCTGTACGACAGACATAATTATTCAACATATCAACATACATTTTAAAAAGTAGCAAAACCCCTTTTGCGAAACTCCCTAATTCATGGGGTCACAAAAAGGCATCTGGCCCAAGTGGGGATAGAAGTATGAAGTTGTGGGAGGGATGCTGAGAACGACTGAGGAGTGACAACTCATCATTCCTTGAATAACAGTTTTAAAGGCTTGGCTCAGATTCACATTAGACATTACAGCTAAGTATAAAATTAAATGCAGGAGCTGATGAAACAGTATAAAGAAACTGCACTGAAGGGTGATGGGACTAAACCCTCAGCCCCGTGCACTGGACACGCCCGGCTAACGGCGAGGTGGCCGCATCCTCACGAGGGCTGTCCTTCCGGAGGGTATCCAGCCACATAACACAAAAAACAGGCACTTAGGTCTGGACAGCCCTTGTACATCTCAGGAGTCATGCCCAATGCCGCTACTTGCAAGGACATTCCTAGAGTTGACCTATTTTTTATGAAAATGAAGCAGAAATAAGGCTGTGACTGACCTGTTACGAAGACAGCAAACCTAGCGTGGACTTGCTGGACTTGCAGATTCAGCAGACATTTCAAATGCTCTGCTTTTGTTGATGAGCGGGAGTCACAGTGGTGATAATGAAGCAATTCAATGATATTTGCACTCTGATATGATTTCAATACTAAGTTCTTCTTATGTGCAACTGAATCCACTCTGGAAATATGTAGAATTGTTAGATTCAGTGTAATTTTATTGCTATCTTAAGGTTTTTGGGTTTGTTTGTTTTTTAAAGATTTTTGACAGAAGGGGGGAGGGCCCAGAGCAGTCTCCATATTCGTACGTCATCAGTTTTTGACATGGTTTTTGTTCCACACAGGTGGGCCGCGCAGGGTAGGACCTGGGCTGGGGGCCACATCCCAGTTCAACATACGGATCAGTTGGCGCTGGGATTCGATCCTGGGACCCCGAGGCTGCAAAGCAAGCGCTTAACCTGCTGAGCCATTGCGGCTTCCCTCAGTTTTATTTTTAGATCTTTTCTTCACTGTACTTCTAGTTTAAGCACCTCGTCAAACTCCTGAGATCCTTGTTCCTAGATGTCAACTGTCCTGTCACTTTCCCTCAAAGCATCACAAGCATACTTTTGCAAATGCAGATTTAAAGCATGGTCCTCGTTCCAAGCAAGAGGAACACCTACCTACCACTGATCTCTCTCCTACCGTGTCCATCAATGTTGCTGGACAAGCCTTTCATGAATTTACAATGGCCCTCTGACTGCATTCAAGTCTTCAAAAACCTCTTTTCTGTACTTCTCATGAAAATTATGTAGCAGCTAGATTTCCTTTAATTCAGGGGTGTCCAACCTTTTGGTTTCTTGGAAGAATCATCTTTGTCCACACGTAAAATACACTAACACTAATGGTAGCAAGTTTACGAATTTGTATTGGGCTGCATTTAAAGCCGTCCTGGGCCGTGGGTTAGACAAGCTTATTCTGAGCCCTCTCTCAAGAGCGGATGCACTTGCACAATGTCAGCTTCTTCACACCTCGGCCTGCTTCTTTCCCTTGGAGAAAGCAGCAAGGAGAAGCAAACTGTCACTGTTGTCTGATCTGGGTCAGGCCAGACGTCTTCTTGTGCTTCCAATTCCACATTAAAGTGGGCATTTGCTGTCTACTTCCTCCCCATGAACTTAGAACGCAGTGAGTGATGCACAGAACCTAACCGTGACCGAAACGAGTCGTTCAGCAAATAGACTTGACAACCCATCTTGCCCCAGAGTCCACCTCCAAGACCTAGAGCCTCTCCGCTCGCCCTGGAGGCAGGTCTTTCATGAACATGGAAGCGCCACCTCCCAGGCCCTGTCAGCCAAGGAATCAACAGACACTTCTTTTAATAATCCCAGCTGTACATTTAAGGAGGTTTGCCTATTGGCAGTCTATTGTTTAGGGTAAAATAATTAAGGATACAATCTCAACTTTTGCATCCTACTTTTATATTTAATTTTGATGCCTTAAGAATGTGACAACGCTATAGTTCAATTTACTTTTTACAGTTCACGGTGGTACAGTCTGAACTTAACTCCACGGACATTTTAGGGCCCCTACCTCTGACTTTACTCCTGTTGGTCTAGACTAGAGCAAGCTTGTCCAACCTACAGGCCCACAGGGCGCATGTGGCCCAACACAAATCTGTGAACTTGCTGAAAACATTGAGATTTTTTGTGTGTGACAACTTTGTCTTTAGCTCATCAGCTGTTGTTAGCATATTTTATGTCTGACCCAGCATGGCCAGGGAAGCCAAAAGGTCGGACAACCCTTTATTATATAGAGTGTTACTAAAAAAGTATGTGCCTCAAAGTCTTCATTATAAGTTTCCTTCATTGACAGCCCTGCTATATAACAGTCAACAGATCTGAATACTGTAGTTAGTGATGTAGATGATTTCCATTCCAGCACAAACAAGTTAAGACCAGTCCAGAGCGCACTGAACATTTCAGATGAATCATATGGTTCCCCCCCCCCACCATCAAAAGGGAAGGGGGAAGAACCCACACACAAAGGCCTTACCTTAAATCTTCTTTCAACTTTTTATTTTCCTTATAGTGAAGCAACCACTTCCACTTTCCATTTCCATTTAGTTTCTCCAGGATTTTGACAATTTCCTTCAGTTGAACTAGAATAGAATAAGTTTTAAATAGTAAAAAATGAGACATTGTCATATGTGCATCTGGGCAGAATCACAATGCTGCACTAAGATACAGCAACCTGTGTCTCCTCGACTCAGTCCTACCAATGACAATGCGGCAGGAGAGAACTACAGAGGAACACCATGGTTACTAGCAATTAAACCTGAATGTAGTACAGAAATCACATAGGTCTCATTGCAGTAGTGGAAGTCTAGGTTTTTAAATATAGAACCTACAAATATTTTCCCATTCTAGTTTCTGTGCAGAATTCATGCTAGTTAAGACTCTTAATCTCCTCATCAGAAGGGGTATCCACAGGTAGCTCTAATGAGGTACCAGCCAGGGCAGGTTCTGATCATGCAGTGTCCTGTGCTCTGACATTGAGAGCACTGGATCATACAGCTGACCTGTGAACAACACGGGGTTTGCACCAACTGCCCGTGCAGTCCAGTCTCCACAGGTGACTCGCGTAAGTAGATCCCCTGGGTATACAAATTCCTGACCTGCAGTTGACCTTTGAACAACATGGGTTCGAACTGCTCAGGTCAAGTATAAGCGAAAGTGCAGCAGTTCAGACCTATGTTCAAGGCTCAACTCTATACAAGTGTTCAAGCAGATCATTAAGAAAACTTAGGAGCCATTTTTGTAGATTTCTCTGATATCAATATGGTAGAGGTTATGGCAACAGAAATGGGTAAGGACTGCTGATTCTAAAAGTAATACGGAGCTGACTTCATTTGGCAAGTGAAGGAGTCAGAGAGTAGAATCTCAAGTTTGCGTGACTGGGAGTTTAGCCCTACTCCTGAGAGAAGGGACTTGGAAGCAGGGTCGATAGTGAAGACAACCGAACCAGAGGTTAAGAGCATGTGCACTGGGGGTGAGAACTCTGTGGAAAGAGCTTAGCATAGCCTGTGGCACAACTAAGCCCTTGAGGTAGAGACCGACATGATTTTTGGTGAGGAGAAATTGACTTGACTAGATTTCAAAGAAAGGACATTGAAAGACTAACCTAACGTTAACACGTCTAACACTCTGTCATCTGATACCACAAAACCGCCTGTCCGGAACAGCTCTTGGTAGGTGTAGTTGAGAACGTCTTCAGGGTTGTCTACTCCAGCGAAGATGACACTGGGAAAATGCTTCAGCTTCAGCAAGTAAGGAATCTATCACACAAAAGCATCGCCAATGAAAATAGATTCTGCTGGTTACTTTGGTCATGTCACTTTTATCTGAGGGTTTCAACATTCAGGAACAACTGAAAATAGCTATAGCCTTGATGACTGATGGGTAATTCTGCCACACACAAGGAATATTAATTCACTGTCAATGCTACAAACTCATTAAAACTAACTAGTTAATTATAAAGGTCTCTACAACTCCAAAGGCTGGAGATAATCGGTGGGGGATCTGTAATCAGGCAGGTAAAAAGCTTGTACCATCGGTTCTCCAGCTTTACAGGTGTAGATGCCGTAGGTACGGATCGGTTACACCTGCAGCAGGACTGGAAACCCAGCCTACACCTGTAAGTTAGGTCTTACTGGCAGAAAAGTTACTTTTACTCAATTAACAGCAGTCCTTATAAAGCAAGCAAGATTAAACTCCGAACCCTATCTTGCCCTATAAAAACCTCAGTAATATTACAGTGTCCTATTGCACATTATCTCAACCCCACTATCTTCCCACTCAGATTCAATAGTAATGTTTTTTAACTTCTTCCCTAAATAAAAAAGGCAGTGACAAGTGTGATAATCATAGAATAACAAAATGCCTGAATACATTTCTCTGTAAGAAAGATAGTTGCAAACCTACCTGATGCAAATGTGAGGAGATGTCTTCATTTCTGATGATGACCATTAGTGTATCATTCTCTCTGTGAAAACCCTGGCAGAAATGCTGAGGTTCAATTTCTGTATGGCCTCCTTTCCTCAGAATATTCTGAAAGATATACAGATAGCCATTGCTAAAACGGGTGTGTGCAACATAAAAAGGCACATCCTATTCACTAAGTTACAGCCTAACAAGACAACTCAAATGGCAGTTCATTACTACTACGTGAGCTTTTCACCTGTAAAACAAATGACTCCTTGGTATCACTAACAATTGGGTTTAGATGTTTTATTTTAAAGGCAAAGAAGCACTTTATAATAAAATTTTTATGTCCATAAAGTATCAAAGACTGATTCTTTTTAAACAGACTCATATATGGTCTCACCCTCTTTAAAGGCATTGCCTTGGACATACAGAGAGGTACTCTAAAAGTGCCACCTCCAGTCAGAACGCTTCCAGAACTCTTTCCGTAACAGCTACGTGCATCCCTCTGAGTATCGTGAAGGGAGACTCGGTGTGGGGAGAGCCAACAGTGCCTTGGATGTGGGGGTTTGAGCATGATGGGCAATGACGTCTGTCGAACTGCATGTTTAGGAGGCACAACTGCAGCAGCCTGAGTCAGTCAGTTTCTGTCCTTAGACTACCCTAGCCCTGTCCTGTGTGATTCTGACACTTTCTGTCTGAAGGATTCTGGACATTTCCACCACTCTGATGTTCCTAGTGATACCAAAGGCACTGTGTCTTAACATCATTTCCTGCATTAAAAAAATTTGACTTAGGCTGGATCACAAAACAACTCCAGTTCTGACGATTTCAGTTAATTCTAAATGTATGGCAGTGTGTTTTCAAAGACATTCCTACAGGCACAAATGCTTGTAACAGAGCACATTAAGATATCGCTGTGTAAAACTTTATTAGTAAACTCTGAATGAATGCACTTCTGTTACGTGCCGTCTGTTCTCAAATCCTGTGGTGTGCTGGCTATTTTGTCATTCATTCTGAATGTGGACAGTAACGGGCCCTCATAGATCCTCATCTTACCACACAGGGTCCTGACATCATCACATCACTAGTGAATGCTTCTGGACTCCTAGGACTGAAGAATTACAGGGGTAGTTTTCTGAGCTTTTAAAAACATTTTGCCTTGACAATTCTGCATTCCCATTTGCTTTGCAATGCAAGCAATCTGCGGCCCAACACAAACTCGTAAAATTTCTTAACACAGATTTTTTTGCAATTGTTTTTTAGCTCATCAGCTATCATCAGTGTTAGTGTATTTTATGTGTGGCTCAAGACAATTCTTCCAATGTGGACCAGGGAAGCCAAGAGGTTGAGCACCCCTATTGTAATGTGTCCACTTTCTCACTTGAAGATCAGTTTTACCTCTGCACAAAATTTGTTATTTTCTGTTGCAAATCGTGACTACATGATACTATCCTTAAACAGTAAGTACATTCACTATTGAAACAAGCACATCTTAGAAGTATTCCTCCTGAAATTAAACAGCATAGCTATGATCTCTCTCCTATATGAACCCAGCATCACCTGTGTTCTGTCTGTAAAGGATGAGAGAACTAAGATATTGCGTGTTGTTTTTAAGATGGACGCACAAAGAAATCAAGTGTTTTGCTCAAGGGCAAAACGGACATGGCCATGATGCTCACTAACTCAGTTGATCCCTGACTTATTTTACCACATGTCAGGGTATAGTATATCTATAATTAACCAAACAAAGTTCAAGGTAAAAAGGAAATTCCCAGGTTACTTTTGGAGGCTCACCTTCAAAATAACTGAAGGCCATTTAATGCTTTTGCAACTACATTGCTTATCAAAATAGCATGGACACTGGAACAGAAATTGCTGGTGGGGTCCAGGGAGACAGATCTGGCAACCATTTATGAAGAACCTTGGAGAACAAAAGGATCCCGATAGAAAAAGAATCTGCGATACAAAAATTGCATTCCATAAATTTGGAAACATTTAAATATTTTAAAGTCATTTCAATGACAAAATAGGAGCCACCAGCCATCATAGACAAGAATGAGTGACAAGCAACAATGGCTAATATCTGAAGAGACCTCTAAAACGTGCATATGGTGCTGTTCATCTTTGAGAAATTTTTTTTCAGTGCCTCTCCCATGACCTCAGGAGTCTAAATGTCTTACCATGTGACTTCCACAAGGCCCTTTCTTCCTAACATGGCCCTTCCTCACATCTCCAGACCCATGTCCTGACATTACACACTCTGCTCCAGGCATACCGACCAGCCCCCTTCCCTGGGCCCATGCACCCTGCTGACCTTTTAGAGAACCTTTGAGTGGGGGGTGGGGGCTTATGCTTTTCTGTCTACAGCCCTGAGCCCATTAGGGCAGTGTCTGCTGCGTCCCCTACACAGAACCTCATATTTATCACAAGCATCTACCTAATGTGATGACTGTCGAACATCACAAACATTTTCAGATGTCTAGCTACTTAGTCAACATTTATGGATTTATTGTTGATGCATCTGTCGCGTGACAGCCTCAGGCCTCCACACGGGACTTGCCAGAAGCACTGACATAAGTGAATGCTGGAACAAACCGAGCTGAGCATTCGGAACAAGAACACATTCCAGTCACACCTCCTCATACAAGAGGTCAGACTTGCTAACAAGGAAAACACCTGGGCCTGCATGACGCCTACTGCTCTCAACTCAAAACTGAAGCGCCCACTGTCAACTCCTCCACAGTTCACTTTACATCTCGTGCGTCTTCCATCCCATCACCTGCACACGTCGGGGCTCTAAAATACACTGAGAAGCACCGCTGTCATCCGAACTGGCTGCTGCCTGCGTTGGGGTGGGGCACATAGAGCTGACGCTACAGGCAGGTAAAGGGGGCTATGTGGTCACAGGTGGGGTCGGCCATTTCCAATGGCTAGGAAGGAAGCTGCGACCCTAGCAACGGCCAGGACAGACCTGGTGGTGCTGGGCTGGAATCAGGAGGGAGGCGCATGCAGCTGCTCTGTTTAAGCATAAACACATTTCCTGGCTGGCTGATGTAAGACAGATGTGACGACTCCCACTGCCCAGCTGACTCCAAGTGCTGGTCCCCAAACGTAATCACAGCTCCTTGGAGAAGTGGCTGCCTTCAGGGTTGGGGTAGGAATATGCAAGTAAGCTTGTAACTGCACAGAAAGGAGGAAAGTGCCTAAGAATTATGGGGACTTGTCAAAAGGGCACAGAAGCCAGCTTAAAGGGACTCCCGGTAGCGGGGTCTGGGACGATCTGAGCGTTACTACTGATACTGAAGGACCAGATGGTAATACAGAACATGGGTCCACACTGATACAAATAAAAGCAAATGAATGAACAAATGGAAGAGAAGGGGAAGTTCTACCCCATAATAGAATGCCAACTAATGTACAAGGAATGACGGAATCAGAATTCCACCACGTGGCAACTGTCACAGGACTCATCCAGGCAACAAACCAATGGAGGTGAAGTCTTGGGGGGCGAGTCTCAGGGAACAGGGTATTTACATATCCTACTGATCTCCCCCTTAGTAACTACAACACGCTTACTAACGGTACACGGGAGGGACGTGGCAGAAACCATCCCAACTGTGGGAAAAACGTTGATACAGGATCTGATAGAAGCTGACAGCAGCATGGCCAGGGCACCACGGTGCCTAATGCTGGCGGGGTGTGGACTGCAGGAGCAGAGTGCACCGCACTGTGCTGATGCTGCGGGCGCTGCTGCGTGTCCCTGCACGTAGATAACCACACAAGTTGCCGCCTTAGTGCAGCAGGAGGTGCGTCAATCTCATATGAAGGTAACATATGCTTATATGTTCAGGGTTGATGACATTGTGTCCGCCTTCTATTTTCAAAAAGTGGGGTACGGAGGTGAACGGTACCATTTCTGCAAACTTTATGTGAAACTGAAATTATATTTTAAAAGTTGAAGGAGAGAATGCCTTTCCCAGAAACAGAAGAGAAATTCTGAGGATGTAATGAGGAAACTGATGGTGAATGAAGACCAGCTTAGAATTTTACCATGGTTACATCATTTAAAATTAAGGACCATGTTCTCACCAGAACATCAGTTATTCTAGTAATAATATTCAATAAAAGAAAAACATTCAAAACCAAAAGAGGTCCCTCTCAACTATCCACACTAATGAAGAAACATAGGTAATCACTTTTAAAAGCCTGAACTTAGGGGAAGCCGGGATGGGTCACTGGTTTGGGTGCTCGCTTTGCAGCCCTGGGGACCGAGGATCGAGTCCTGGCTCCGGCCCGTGTGGACCCATATGCTGAACTGGGGAGTGCCCCCAGTTCAGTTCTCACCGGGGTGAGACCCCGGCCCAGTTCCTGCCCTGTGCAGCCCCGCCCACCTGTGGAATGAAACTATGTGGAAAAACCAATGTGCAACTGTGGAGACTGTTCTGGGCCCTCCCCCTTCTCTCTGTCTCTCTATCTTTTTCTCTGTCAAAAACAATAAAAATAAATCTTTAAAAACCTGAATTTACCCTTGGATCATGTTTATATTTACATTTGAGTTTGAGTATGTCTACTGGGAACTTTTTGTGGCAATCGGTCACTGCATTAATTTCGGAACTTCATACAAATTACTACCAATGGCAGATCCTTCTAGTGTAGCATTTAGTGTGCAGGTAAGCTGAGCGTTCAACACAAATACTGCTTCATTTATCATTTCTCTCTGAAGCGAAGAGTGCTAAATTACTTTTAAAATAAGCTGAAATTAGATGGCAATCAAAATAGTATCAAGTGTAAGGAAAATCTGGCAGCTTACCTTGGTCCTCACAAAGAAAGACTTGTCTTCTGTCTCAACGAGGTGGAACAGGAAGGTACTCTTGCAAGCCTCTTTCATCACACTTTTCAGTTTGACATGCAAGCTGGTACATAAGTCTGTAATCAAGTCTTCATAGGAGGCTGGCCTTCTTGGGGAAGACGAGTACATCTCTTGAGATGTGTCTTCTCCAGAAGCAACATCTGACACTTTATCTTGGAAAACAACTTGGTTGCTATTCATCATCACCTTGTTGAATTCAGCATATTCATTGAGAATAAGTGAAATGTCATTCCGGGATTCTTTCGAAGTGCTATCATACTTTAGTTTGTTGAGGTGGAATGAAGCAGTCTGATTTCTTTCAGAATTTGTAAGATGATTTCTACTGTGATCACATTTTTCTTTCCAAAAAGAACTGTCCAGGTTGTTGGGCATGTGGCCTGTCCGGTGCTGACTCTGCTGTCTGGAGTCTGAGTGCACAATTGTTACCACAAGGGGACTTCTGCTCCGGTATGCAGGGCATGGGACGGGAGACTCGGTTATTTTTGTCAAAGGGACAGGTGACTCCTTCAGAAAGACGCTGGTGGAAGTGGCAGAATGCTGAGAACCCCCGTTCTTTACAATCTGTTTTAGCTTATGTTCAAAACGCAGATATTCCAGATCTAAGGTGTTCTGGGTAAGGTCAGCCACCTGCCACGTATCTATCCAGGAGCTGAACAAGCCACATTTTGCAGTGAAACTGGGGTGCTTCTTCAGGCTGTGCAAAGTTCTGCTGGTCTTTTCAAGCTCTTTGGTTATAGTGAAGTTAGCATACGTCCTGGGGATACCATGGGAATCTCGGATCTGGACGTAACACGGCACACACTTTCCTTCTTTCTTTAACCCAGTGGACCAGTCTCTGGGAGGTGTGCCAGTCTCCAGCCCCAAAACTCGCTTACAGTAGCTCCAGTCCTCATGATCACTACTGTTTGGCCTCAGGAAAGAGTCGTAATCATCTTGTGTAGCACCTCCTTCTTTCTTGGTGTGACTACATCGCAAAGTGCAGGATCCCTCCATGTCTAATTTGAGATTTCTGTAATTACCAAGAGAGTCTTGATCAGAGTCTCCGGAAAGTGGTTCATAACAGATGTCAGAATTCACATTGATACCCACATCTCCACCTGGGGTTTCAGAGTCCGAGGCCCTGAGCCCCTCCCCAGCACTCTTACTTTCCATCTGCTCTTTAGAGACTCCACACACAAGAGGGGCACAAGATTTGGCAACAAAAGCAGAAGTCTCTTTATTGGTATTTTCACTAGTGACTGCTGTCATTTGGTAAGAATCAGCATGCAAATACATGGGGGAAACCCCACCACTCAACAGATCTTTTCTTTCACATGTTGATGGATCTTGCCACATGTGGATGGGTTTTTGTTTGCCTTTTGGAGATGTGACATTTGATTGAGAGCCAACGTCTCCTAAATCTATGGTTTTTTCATGTAACTCGGCTTCAGTTTCACAGTTCTTAAGCAAACTGGCCATTCTGACTACAGATATTTCCTGTGTTTGAAATCTTGCCTCTGTGTTTATGGATCTTGCACAATGGGATACGGTGGCACTACCCGAGGAAAAAGCAAGTTTGGGGATCTCTGAGTACATGTGTGCCTCTGTAATATCAGCTCCGTCAACTGAGTCAGAGCTCAAGGACTGAGCCTGAAGGTAAGCGCCTTCCCCTGCTTTCCAATCACGGCTAAAGAGACCTTTCTTAATGCTTTTCGGGCTACGCAGCTGTCTTAATGGCACATTCACTATACTGCTCGGAGCAGTTGCAGAAACAAATGTGTCAGCCAAAGACTTATTTTCCATAATCTTTCTAGGAGTAACTGGAGGCTCAATGGTCTCTAAGGCAAGATGATTCAAGTCTGAATTTCTGTTACCCAGGCTAAGCGGCTGCAATGGATTTCCTGATGTTGCCAGTTTTCCTCGTGAAGTCTTGAAGTCGGCTCCTTCACTGACAGTTGTGGCAGGCTGGCTTAGGTCTGCATCACAGCGTGCCACCTTTTCTGGGAAAGAGAGGCCCTCATCATTCTCACCTGGGACCGTTTCATCAGTTACTTTGCCTGGAAGGGGTAAATGTCTATCTTCTCTTCCTGGATGATTCTTTACCCCTAGAGGAATTTCAGCAGAAAGCTGCATTTGTTGAACTGGAGTTATGTTATCATGTTCCACTGGATGGGCAGGACCAACAAAAGAAGTTTCTTTTTCTGTTATAGCCAAATCTACTGACTCCATCTGGGGGAATCTGTCACTTCTCTCACGTTGTGTATCAGGAAGTTTTAAACTGCATGGAGACACAGCCTGACATGGTGGTTGTGTTTCTTCAGCTGGTACATGAGGGTCAGGACTAGAAGCTGGTGACACTTCTTCAATTAAAGAATCAAAAGGAAAGCCTGAGGTAACCTTAACTTCCTCTGCAATGTCAAGGGCACGGGTTTCTTTAGGAAGTACTAAAGTAACTGTTTGTAAGTTATCGTTTCTCTTGGTATTTTCTAATGGTTTCTCTGATACTACCGGAAGCACTGGTGTGTATTTAGCAGAATTCACTTCTCTGTTTCCTATCTGAGTTACCTCTTCTGGCGGAATTAAGTCTTCACCCATACCCTGGAGTTCTAACTTTGACAATAGGGCCTCCTGATGCTGTATTTCACTCACAGGCATTTCTTCTCTGGGACTTGTAGGTGGTGATAGTGTGAGAGTTAGGTCAATCTCAGAATCTTCCTCTAACTCTAGACTGATCTCCTCTCCACTTATAGATAGGCTGGTTTGTTTGGTAAACACGGAATGAAATGAGTCAGAATTCCTACTGTCACTGTTTAGCCCGCTCTCGTCACTCTTTAATTCTAAATAGCCATCTGATGTATTACTTCCTGATAGAATGCAGTTAAGTGAGTAATTTTTTTCCAAGGTGGCAAAGGATGATGAAGCTTCTTCAGCCTGAGATGGTTCCATAATCTCTTCCGAAGATATGCTATAGAGACTCTTAGGCTGCAGAAAAAATTCCTGAGAAATTTTCATTTCTTTTCTAGGTAATGAGTAAGAACTTTTAACTAATGGTAATGACTCCTTTGCCATTGAGCTATCACATGGTGAGGATGAGCCTGGACCAGGAATCTCTTTCTGCAGTGCATACATTTCTTTAGCAAGCGTCTCCCCACTTACTGAGGCACAAAGGTACTTTTGTCTTGACATTGATACAGATGAAATGTCCTTAAGACCTTGTGTTTGTGCCTTTTCCAATGTGGATGCAGGATGTCTAAGACTTGTAGCAGGTGACACCTGTTTAATCAACTCCATATTAAAGGTGGTGGGTTTATCAGCTCTCTTTACAACTTCTGTCTGTATTGGTACACAGGCAAATTTTTCAAAAGGGAGAGTAACAGGTTCCAGATTAATCACTACATACTCCATATTATCCCTCCCTTCCAATGAAGGCTGACTTTCTTTGTTTAGGGGGCTGTTATGCTGGATAAGGCCCTGTAAACCATTTGTTTTTGCTTGCACGGTTGCATGAAAAACACCAACTTTGCTTTTGAGGGTGCTACACACAGACTTTTGACCAACCACTGACTGATTGCTGATTGCATCACAAGTCTTGGTGAATGTGTTTTGCGTGACAGTATCATTATAAGAAGTCACTCTTGTGTCATCAAATGGCTCAAAGGTTTTATCTTCACCAGGAATAGAAGGTCCATTTGTTTGATTACTTCCAGTACTAGAAAGCACAAGATTAGAAGTGTCTAGTTTATCTGATGATTCTTGTTCAGCTTTTCCCTTAATGATCTGAAATGACAAAAAGCAAATAAATAAATAAATATCAAGTCAGTTTATATTTTTTAAACATTTATATATGTGAAGAACAGAATAGATAAGGATTAATTTTAGTTCTTTTGAATCTTCTAATCTATAAGAATATAACAAGGTAGAGATCAAGAAAATTCCTCTTTTCAGACATGCTTAAAATATCCCCTTAATAGAAATGTGTTTTCTTTAAACATACAACACACAGATGAGAATTCCAAAACTTTCTAACCGCACAACCTATTTTTTTAATGGACTTTGGGGGGGTGAGGGAGGGGGTGGGGGGAGTAGCCAGACCACAAAAAATAAAAATAAAAAATAAAATAAAGACTTGAAAATGCAGCCTGTGTGCTAAATAGGATCACTTACTTCAGAAACACAGCTCTAGAGAAAAAGTATGCAATTAAATTTCAAAAGACAATGTTTTAAAGCAAAGAATAACTTATTTTAAATACTATCTTTCAATTAGACCAGGGGTCTCCAAACTACAGCCCACAGGCCGGATGCGGCCCACGAGGCCCTCTCATCCGGCCCGTGGAGACCTTTTTATCTGAATAAAATAATATTAAATAAATAATTAAAAACAACATCTACCGTATGTTTTGATTCTTTTTTATTTGGATCTCGAGTGTGTAGTCGGCCCCCAAACTGCTGTTTGATAGTTAATGCGGCCCGCGGGCTGAAAAGTTTGGAGACCCCTGAATTAGACTATAAATACACTGCCATCTGGAACCTTCCCATAAGGAAACAGATTAATTACTGTCTCTTGTACTCAGAATACAATGATTAGCAGTTTCCCCACAGTCATCTCCATTCTGGTAAATGAAAGTGCCTTATCCCTTAGCTATCATCTTTGCTTATAACTGGAGATAATTTTTCTCTTATTGCAGAGCACAAGAAAATAATAGTGCAGTTTTGCAGTTTGCATGAATAAATTAAACCAAAGGAAATGATGGATTTAGGTTAAACATTAGCAGACATATCTCGGATAATTTTGATAATCTCATAAACAGGCTGTTTTGTTTTAAAGACTGAAACATGGTCTTATCCAGAATATGGTAAAATGGATTGATTATACCACTGACTATACACCTGTAATTTTGGGGGCATTATAGATTTCCTGCCGTGTCTTAAAAACAATCATGTTGGAAGTCAGGACCTATGTTTCAAATACTGTTAAAAACATTTCTGTCTTAACTGAAGGAGGAGGAGCCGAGTGAATGGCAGGGCAGAACTGAGATGCAGTTTTAGGAGTACATAACTGGGCAGGCACAAAGCACAGGAAAGTCTTGATGCTAAAAGTCCTTCTGAGGACTTTCCTGTGGCCCTCCCACCCAATCACACTGTAGCTGTTAATGTTTGACCACAGCCCTGAATCTCACCATGTCTGTGGTCTTAATGAAATGCAAACTGTGATAAGCTTGGCATATTTAGACTGATACACACACACACATACACACACGTATGTATACATATATACAAGGGCTGTCCAGGAAGTATCCAGCCATGTAACCATTCTTGTTAAATTGACAATGGCTGGTTTTTTTCTGAACAACCCTCATACACTAAAGTATATTTACATTATGTTTGTGTATATATACATACATGCACACAGAATTTGACATTGAGAAACATCTAGACATATCTGAATCCTGGCTTGACAATTTACTGTGTGACTTCAGGCAACTTCCATACTTCTCTATGATTTAGTCTCCCCATCTATGAGATGGGGAGGAATGGTCCTTACTTCATCGGGTTGTGTGAGAATTAAGTGACTTAATGTGAGCAAAGGACTCAGACCATTATTTGGCCCACAGCACTTTCATCAGTTTCCATTACGATCAGGAAACTGAGCATCTGGACACATTCACAGACTGCTGAGGCTCACCCCTGGACCTGTAAGTCCCCAAGTAACCCCAGGTGTGGAAACATGCTCTGCTCAATGTGAACACAGGCACTGTAAATGCCCAAACCCATGCATGGAAATAAATCTGAGCTGAAAGCTTAAAATGGCAGGTATTTTGCCAACCCATTTACAGATTTTTTTTTTTTTTTTTTTATCTTTTCACATTTATAGAGAGAAATTATCTTTTTGTCTTCAGTGCATAGTTATTTCTATTTTACTTTTTGACAGATAGAGAGA
>PVKE010012006.1:0-39133 GCA_004027555.1 Craseonycteris thonglongyai | reverse complement strand
GGATTTCAAAAAAAAAAAAAAATAGTGAGATGCAAAACTGGAAATCTGACAAAACAATGAAACTGTTGCTGTTTTCTAATATATTTCAGGTCAGATCCTTGTACTTCCCTTTTTTAAACAACTGCCAAACATTTGTTTTTGTATCTATTAGACATCTGTGCTATTGGTGAGCACTATTTCTAGCAATAGACTGTCCTAAAATAAAGGTAACATTTTCCTGTGATTTACAGTCTATCATTATTTTAGTACAGCCTCTGAATGCACGAACTAGAGATTTATTGCACACTCGTGTCTTATCCACAACTCACGTAATAGAGGAAAGGTAAAATGTCTTGGCTTGTTGAGGGCTCCCTTCTTTAAGCAGCTGTCTTTTTTGGTGTGGAGCTTGCTACTTGATCAAACTACATTGAGAAGGGGTCAGTGACCAAATTTCATCTTTAACAGTTTCCCATAACATTTATTCCTCATAGGGAACTTTTCTCAGCTCGGGTTATTTTCAGCAATGTTCTCAAACCAAAAGAATGATCTTTGCAGGAAACTAACAAATTCCCACTTTTTATCCTTTATCTCACACTTAAGCGATGACAGCATTTAAATTTCTTCTGCTGTCTGGGCCAAAACTAACTGAATTATTGAGGTCGTCTCTTTTTCATAAGTGTATTATATTCTTCCTTTTACCTTTCAAGACATGGGAATGTTCAGTTTCATAAGCCCTTGTAAGGAGGGGAATTCCCCGTTTCTATTCCTCTCAACTTCTCATCACTTCCCTCCCCCATGTGGCCAGCCATCAGTGGGAATACGCATTCAGTACATGCATGGATGCACACACACGTGCACACACATGCACCCTAATCCCAAACACATTGACTGGAAATTTAGAGTATATAGTAGAAGTGTAAGGAAAAGCTTTACTGTAGGATTGAATCCCCACCTGATGTCACCCTCCACAAAACTTTTGAGACACCATCAGAAAATTATTAAATTGAATAAATGTTTCAAGAAAGCATGGTAGCTAGCAGTAAATGAGTAAAACTTAGAAAACTATTTTGACAATTTGTTTTCTGAAAAATATTAGTGATATTTTCATGTTTTCTTACCCATTCTTGCTTACTAATAGTTCCTGATTTCTGGTTATGTGTTTTATATGTCAGTGGCTCATAACTGTTTGCAAATTGAAACACAAGTGAAGACATCCTCCTACCTCCCACAAAAGGGGCACACAGAGTCTCATCCATCACTGTTCACTTTCAAAGTTGGTACTATGTGATACAATGACCTCTTAATCATGTCTAAATGCAATTCTCAAAGTATGGTGCCTATGAATTAAATGTAAATCTAAGCATCACCAGCACTCTTCATGTATGCAAGGACTGTCCAGACAAATTCAACCATTGTCAAAATAATGAGAATGACCTGGCAGTCAAGGAGGGTGAATTAGAATGAACACGTGTGGCCAGTAATGACTTCACTGTGGGGGCGATAGACTCCTTTGAGTGAAAATGTGTACTGGATAGCTATTGCATTTAAAATAACCGAGTGAGTAAAGTAACGAATCTGTATCAAATTTTGCTTGAACATTCCTTCTCGGAAACTATTCGGATGATTCTTTGGGCTTTTGGGGATGATGCAGTGAGTGCTGTGCAGATAAAAGTGTGGCACTAATGCTTGGTTGAGAATCTGCTAAAAGTGATCCGTGTTCTGAAAGACATGCAGCAAGCAGAATACCTGAGAATGTGGAATGTGTTCAGGCTGTAATCAGCAAAGATCTGTGATAGTGCGAGAACCAGAAGCTGATCTGGGGATTCCAAAAACTACTGTGTCCGAGATTGGAGGCAGGATCTTGGCATGAAACATGTCATGGCGAAATTTGTTCAGTGGCTTCTGCTGCCCGAGCAGAAGGAACATAATGCTGTAGTTGCTAAAAATTTGTTTTGAATTGCTACCAGTGAACCAGATTTCCTCAAGAAAATAATACCAAATATGAATTGAGGGGCTAAGGCTATGATGCAGAAATAAGAGCCTAGTTATCCCAATTGAAGTCACTCTGTTTTTCAAGTTCAAAGAAGATGTGACAAAGTTGTAGCAAGATCAAGATCACGTGAACTGATTTTTTTTTTTAATTGGGAAGGTATTGTTCATCATGAGTATACTCCTCCAAGCCAAACACTGAATAAGGAGCACTACCTCAAAGTTCTTCATTAATCGAGAAACGCAATATGATGTAAAAGGCCCCCGCTATGGGAAATTGGTAAGTAGCAGCTTCATAACAACATGCTTGCCCATGCCTCCTGTCTCATGCAGAGGTTTTTGGTGAAACATCAAATCACCCAGGTGACTCAGCATTCTACAGCCCAGATTTGGTGCCCTGCAACTTCTGGCTTTTCCCAAAACTAAATTCACTTTTGAAAGGGAAGAGATTTTAGACGACGAAATTCAGGAAAATACGAGGCAGCTGAAGGCAATTTCAACAAAAGACTTTGCAGGGTTGTTTTGAATAAGGTAGAGGTTCTGGGAGAACTGTGAGAGGTCTAAAGGTGCCTACTTGAAGAGGATTGATGTATGGTATTTCTCATATATCGTATCTTCTTCAATAAACGCTTCTATATTTCATAGAACCTGGCTGGATACTTTCCAGACAGCCTTCGTGTGTGTGTGTGTGTGTGTGTGTGTGTGTGTGTGTGTGTGTGTGTGTGTATTTTACCTTACTACTACAAAAGAAAGCATAGAGGGAAAATATGAATAATTTGTTAATACATATATAAGAAATATAAGCAAAGCTAATATAGTCCTTGTTTCTATCTAATCTTGAGGCTACTTTTATTCACTCCTTATGTACCTCTTGCCTTCAACCAGAACCTAAACTGCTCAGGCTTGTATACTTAGTTGGTGAGCTAAAATCTCTATTTTAAAGTGTCTAAACCCTTCGTGATTCTGACCTTGTTGAGCAACTGCTGTGAATTTTATGACCAGCCTTGGAAGAAATAAGGGGCTCAGGTCCCAGTGAATTTTATCATGTTTTAGCAAATTGGTTTCCTCTTGGTAAGCAGAAACAATACCCATATCCCCATTCTTTGTGTGATGGTTCATTGTGAGAAGAACCCCGAACTATCCAGGTAGTGGTTTCAAAATTTATAATTCAATTTAAATATTGTTTTGTCATTAATAAAAATATTTCTCTTTTTGCGAACTAAGACCTCTAAACCTTCCGATTATGAAGTTATAAGGACACAAAGCAAAAGTGATGAAAATAATAGATATTTGGTGTAATAGGGAAAGAGTAAACCCTCCTTCTACAGTACTTCTTTTTCCCAAGCCCTTATATACTGGTCATGGGAGAAGCAGCACCTTATTCTGGTTCCTTGTTCAAAGCACCTAACACAACCGGAATGCCGTCTCCCAGCTGACTTCA
Organism: Craseonycteris thonglongyai; assembly: GCA_004027555.1. Taxonomy (NCBI): domain Eukaryota; kingdom Metazoa; phylum Chordata; class Mammalia; order Chiroptera; family Craseonycteridae; genus Craseonycteris; species Craseonycteris thonglongyai. The sequence goes on along the minus strand of PVKE010012006.1, from coordinate 35,724 downwards.
TAAATCCATCAGCAGTAAGCCATTCATTATTCTCTTACATTAGTTTTCTTTGGACAGTGGGGCACTTAGCGATACAAGTGAATTTTATGTGTAGAAACTTATTGTTTTACTTTTTAGTGTTAAATAAGATCCAGTGTGTTGTGGGATTCCATGATAAGCGATATATTTCCATAAACTCATGGATGATAGTGCCAGAAGATGTTTAGCAAATCCATTCACATAATAGGTATGTATTCTAGTGAAGATAATTTGCTGCTGCTTTAAAATTACAGAGGTTAACATGCCTTCAGCACGTTCTCATGAAGTTGCTAATCTCTTTGAGAATGATGCTATGTCAGGTGTTAAACATTGGCCACTGAGGTTGTACACTGGAAACTACACCGTGGAAGTAAAGTTGAGCTGAGGTGTATGCTGTTGGGCCCTTTTGATGCTTCTGTTTCTGGCACCATGGTACCTTTGAACATGGATTTAATGAATAATTCCTGCGACTCTGGGAAAGGACACTGACTGAAATACATTCTATGAATTATTTTGCCCATCTGAGTAAAGAGCCTCCTCAATAATGAATATCTTTTGCCCAACAGTTCACATGGGATACAAACACCTGTATGCTTTGTACCCATTCTTGGTACAATCACTTACTTTTCTCTAGACAGTGTTCACCAATCTTTTAATGTATGTCTATCAATTCTTGGAGACTAGCCAGTGACTATCTATAACCCAGTCTGTCCCTCGGGTCATTGTGTTTCCCAGGCAAACTGATAACCAGATTTATTGCCCCAAATTTTGCCCATAAGAGACACTATCCCTTCATCATATTCTTTGAATGAGAAGTCATATCCTTGGAGCCTCTGTTGAGTGGTTCTACAGTAGAACTGCAATCCCTGGCTAGCAGGTGCCAGCATATCACGCAACTCATTTGTAATTAGATCTGAGTTTTTCTTTTTCAATCAAGTGGTCATAGGAATACCCTAATACGGGGGTGGCGAACCTATGGCACGCGTGCCCAAAGTGGCACGCGGAGCAATTATTTCGGCATGCGGAGCTGTGAATACCATTTAAAAAATTATTGTTTATGCTCTTATAGACATAAAAATAATCAATACCTCTATCTCACTCAATGGGTTGGCACGCGAGTCGAGCAAGTATACTCTTATTTCATAAACTTTGGCACTCAATTGCCAAAAGGTTCACCACCCTTACAGTAAGTTATGTGTGGATTAAGAGAGACAGGGATAGTGTGCAATACCTGATCAAAAAATAAAATCAATTTTATTTGACTCTTTAAAATGGTTATCTTTCTGTTTTGCTCTCTGGATTTATCTACATGTCTACTCCTGTCAGTTATCAAATCTTTGAAGTGTTAGGACTTTCTTGGGGAGGGGGGGTAAAAGGAGCTGTAGCATTTCACATGGGTGCTGGTTTCAGGGTTTGGGAATTGTCCGAGTAAAAGTGTCCTCTGAAACCTTCAGGAGTTCTGCATTCTTTTGACTGAATAAACTTGTGCCTTATGGATTCCCAATTCTTGAGTCTGGTCCCTGACCTTGAAATTTAATTTCTCTGAAGAGCTCTTTCAGTAGGAATTATTATTACCTTTATTAGTCAAAGGGTCTATAACCAAATATCCAAATTTGACATTGCCTTTATTAGTCTAAGTGTACACTGGATGGGATATGGAGAATCCAGTGTCGAGCAGGTTTTTTTCTTAGTTTCTTTAGTTTTAAATTTATCTCAATATTATTTTCCTTAGCTTTTACATTTTATAATTTTTCAGTGTCTCTTCTATTGCTCAAAATTTTATCTTGGGAAGAAGACTTGAATTTTTTAATTCCATAAATCGTGGGTCTAAATTATTCTGTTCATTTAAAACGGGGGACTTGATCCTCTTCCCTGTATTCACCCAGAAGGCTGGCTTGGAGCAAACCTTTGTGTTTTCACTTACGACTTTACTGAAGGCCTTGAGGAAGACCTGTATCTATCAAGAGTCTTAGTGCAAACCACAAAAATAAGCTCTGGATGCTTCAAGAAGAAAATGGACTTACTAAAGGATATTAAGGAGTTTACTGATGGCAAGGGAACCAGGCCATACTGAACATCCAGAATCACACCAGAGTTCTTTCAATGAGGACGTCTTATTGCTACCATCTTTCTTTACCACTGATGCTTTTGATGCTGGACACATTCCAATTTTAATGCATTTTCATCTAGAGCCTTTTCAAACTACGATCACACTTTGGAGATATTGCAGTTTCAGTTCCAGATCAAAATAAAGTTAATATCTCAATAAAGCAAGTCATAATCTATTCACTGGTGAAGAGTCTTGCCTTCAATTCTTAAAAATGCAATATCTGTAAAGCACAGTAAGCAGAATAAAATGAGTAATACCTGGACACATATGCATTTTATTTCTATACAAAATGGGACAGATATTATTAAGGCTCACAATACATTTTGAACAAATTCTTCCCATGCTCAGCAACTTTTTAATATAATTTACAGTGGTGCATAGTAGATTATCACATAGGTATGTGATAGCATTGTTTGTGCCCTTTCATATCTTTATTATCTCTCATTATGCCCATTTCAGGATATTTCTTTTTTTTTAAAACTGAACTGGGGGCCTCACCGTATTCGGGAAGCACACCCCAGTTCAGCATGTGGGTCTGCCTGGGCCGGAGCCAGGATTCAATCCTCGGTCCTCGGGGCTTCAAACTGAGCACTTAAACTGCTGAGCCATCCTGGCTTTCCCAGGGTATTTCTTAAGATAAAATTCAAAAAAGTTGAATTCGGGTTCAAATACGGAGATTTTTAAGTTCTGTGATTGATATTACCAAATTGCAGTTCTAGGAGTTACCTTGAGGAATGGCATGGAAACCCACAGTAATTTCTTGCATAACATTACTTATCGTGCAGGATAGAATAGGCTGAAAAAATATTTCATTTATCTCATTCCACTATATATTTTTAAAGATTTATTTGTATTGTTTTTGACAGAGAAAGAGAGATACAGAGACAGACAGAGAGAAAGGGGTGGGCCCAGAACAGTCTCCATAGTTGCACATCATTGGTTTTTCCACATAGTTTCATTCCACAGGTGGGAGTGGGGCTGCACAGGGCAGGAACTGGGCTGGGGTCTTCACCCCGGTGGGAACTGAACTGGGGGCACTCCCCAGTTCACCATATGGGTCCGCACGGGCCAAGGCCGGGATTCAATCCTTGGTCCCTGGGGCTGCAAAGTGAGCGCTTAACCCACTGAGCCATCCCGGCTTCCCCTTGTCCACTATATTTTATCTGGATTCAAATTTTAATTCTGAACTTTCTCTCCTTTTCTAATTGTTATGAAGATTAAATACAATAATGCATAAAACTGCCACCTACCACATACCATGGACAAACTAGAAATGTTTTAGTGGTTAGCTATTATTACTATTATTATTGTTTTTCTCTTACCCTTCTCACTATTGATAGTCAATTCTCATTGCTACATTTTTTCTCTGTTTTTCCAGGACTCTTGATATTCTCCAGATATGCATGACATTTTACCCTTCGAGAACACTAAGGTAGAGATTCAAAATGATGTTGCTAAGATAAAACTATTATTGATGTAAAAACATATTTTTCTGTACTAGATCTCACCTTATTCTTAAAGTATCTATAGAAAGGAAAATATTATCTCTCATAAGTTGGAAAATATTGTTTTCACTGATATTCTCAGAAATAATTTGGACAAAAGTATATTTTAAATTAATTTTGACATGAATAATTTGTTGCAATTACATCACCAACATATATAGATATTATATATGTCACCTTGACTTAATAGTGAGTGACCTGAGGAGGAAATTTGTAGGTTTAACAAATCCCTTCTAGTAACACCCACAGAACTGAAAACATATTCTACTTCTTGGTGGTCTTCTGCCCATCCAAAGCTCCCGAGTGCCATAAAAAATACTGGTTACTCTCCTAAACTGCTATAAAATATATCCTGTGAGACCCAGGGGACAATCTTTCTGAGGTTGAACCTTCCATGGAGACTCAGTATTCCACATTTTGAAACATAGCTAGAAGTAGAAATGGATTTACTTCTCAAGATCTCTTTGTTTATAATTAGGGATATAAAACATAGGGTTCAGAAAGTGAATGAAATACGTTTGAAAAGAAAAGCCTTGATTTTATGTAAAATTTCTTTACCAGATGTGTGAACTGAGGTAATTTAAGATAATGGTTAAAATTAAATGGCAATGATGAAACTATGAAATACAAACCTTTTGACGTCCATGAGCTAGTTCCAATAAAAAAAAAGAAAAAAAGAAAGGTTATTATATATTGTTAATGTGTTCAAACATTTAACAAATATTAATATGTTTATTATAAATTTATGAGGGCTGTCTAGAAAGTATCCAGCCATGTAATATGAAAATTAGAGGTGTTTATGGCTGGGTTTTTTTCAGACAGCCTTCATATATATGGCATAAGAACATACACATCACTCAGTGATGATATAATAATCATTAATGATAGTAATGGTATTAGTAACCACAAGGCATTTTACTTAGGTTATTTTTTCTCTCCCATTTTTCTTGATGTTCCTTAATTTAATTTAGTAACTCATTTAAATATAACCTACCTTGTTCTAAAAGTATTTGACAAATATTTATAATTGGGCATTGTCCTAACAATCTTGTCTTCCACTCTTCTCTCTATTAGTTGGCACTAATTGCTATTATTTCTCTCTTTCCCTTCTTGGAATCATCCTATATAGAACACAGTCCCTTGGGTACTCTATTCCATATCAATGTGAATTCACAATCTTTATTGACACTTAGTTTGAGTCACAATGATATAGACCTAGTCAACATGTTAACACTACGTTAATTAGAATATTCTGTGTGGTTGGGAAACCTGGTCATTTTGGTTTTGAGATCTGTTTTAGCAGAGAAACCCCTTGCTTTTGTAAAGAGCTCCAGACAGCATGTTCTTTAATTGTATTCTGGAAGAAAGGGAAAGCAGTATTAGTTTTGGAGTGTCTATTACGTGAATCTATTTCTTTTTTCTTAGCAATGCTCATAGCAACCTTCTGTTTTATAACTTTTTCCACTTTAAAGATGAGTTTAAAGAGGTATAGCACTAAATGGTAACTCTGGGTTTTAAATAAGGATTTTACTTAATTTTGTCAAACAACAAATGTGTATCATATGCCTCCTATATTTTAGGCATTGGTATAATGGGATTGTTACGATAGTGGAAATGATTCCAAAGTTACTTCATATTCTACTATAATGTTGCTAAAATTATTTTAGGTACTTCTTTGGTATTTCCTGATATTTAGAATTCTAATGTAGCAAGTCAAAATAAATTTATAATTGCATCATGCACAAACTGTACAGCCGTAGCCAAATGTACTGATCACCTGCTCTGGCATTGTCATCAACAGTGGCCAGATCTTAATGTAGTCTGGGTAGTTCTCAGAATTGGTAGGGTCTGGAATACTCGATGTGGATTTAAGACAATTTGGTAGATTCTCAGTTAACGGGCACCCATGTTGGATAAATATAGTAATTTGGTAGATTCTCAGTTAACTGGCACCCATGTTGGATAAATATAGTATTCTTTGATTTTTTGTTTGCGAATTGCTTAAGAGTGCCAGTTGATTGAGTTCTGGTTAATGGAGAGCCTACTATACTTAGCTGAATGCTCCAATAGGGCCTAAGTCAGAGGTAGATTTTCAGAAAATGAATCATATTTAAGCTTACAAGTTTCTGGGAGAGGTCCTGGTAATGATTGCTCTATTTCCTTCTCTTTTATTTGTGAAAGCAAAGCAATTTGTATTTCTGTTCTTTGTTAATATATTCCAAATTAAATATATTTTAGTCCAAATAAATCCTTAATTCACGTCCAGTTGTATCAGTTTTTAAATATTGACCTACTCACATTACTGGTTAGTTATTAGCCCCAAACCAAATCTTTGAGAGTCATTGTGTCCACTCTAGCAATAGGGGCTTCTCCTTGGAAATCACCTGACTCTCCTTATGACCCAGCAACTGAAAGGTCACACCAATACAACTAGGAGGCAGTGGCACCCACTCCAGGACTATGGTTAGGACATACTTGGATTGGTTGTTTCTTATGTTATTATCGGTGGTTAAATATTTTAAATATCGGGGATGCTGGGATGGCTCAGCAGGTTGAGCACTCACCTTGTCTCCCTGGGGTCTGAGGATCGAATCCCAGCCCTGGCCCGTGTGGACCCATATGCTGAACTGGGTTGTGGCCCTCCAGTTCAGTTCTCACCGGGGCAAGCTTCCCATGTGGGAGGCCCCCAGTTCGGCCCTTGGTTCAGCCCCAGCTCAGCCTCCAGCTCACAGTGGCATGCCTCCCATGTGGGAGGCCCCTGGCCCTGTGCTGTCCCCCTCCCCCACCCATCTGTGTGGAAAAAAACTATGTCAAAAATTGATGACATGCAACTATGGAGATTGCTCTGGGCCTTCCCTCTTCTCTCTGTCTCTCTCTCTCTAAGACAATAAAATAAATCTTAAAAAAACATTTTATATATTATCCCATGTAAACCTGAAGATACAACTGAATTTCAAAACTCTGATAGCTATTGAAGGACAATTGCAAATCAATTTCAATGATTTTGTTAGTATCCATTTACTTTGAGTTAGTAAATGGGAAGAACTTGAACCCAATCTGAATGCCTTGAGTTTTCTAAGTAATTACATCAACCTCCATTAGGTATAGAATCAAATAATTATTTCACTCATTACATTTGTTTCAGTGTGATCTTGGACTCCCAGGATCCTAGGGGGAGAGAGAAGTAGGACTGGATAATGGTTAAATCTTTGCCCTTTCATTTCCTTTTCTAAATTAGACTATCTTTTAGGAATTGTCTATTCTCTTCTATCCTTCTCAATCATTTCCTCAAGGATTAAGCTTAAGACTGTGCCACTAAATAATTAATATCACACAGCATTATTTATATTTGAATCACAGATGGTTTCCAGATTGAATCAATCGTAAGTTCTTAATTCATGACCCATTAAAATCATCGGTCATAAATGGCCTTCTTTACTTTGTATTAACTAATTAGTTAATTACAATAGAGGGAATACCCCCACTCAGCTTAAAATGTGGAAGGTTATCAATATGTAGGGTGACCCCATGTCCCAGTTTGGTGGGACAATCTCTGTTTACTACTATTATCCTTGCTTAATTGTTAATAATGCCCATATTCACTCTCAAATTATTTTGGATATTTATGATAGCTTATAACTGAGCCCTGTGCTTCTTTCTGTCCCATCCTCTGCCTCACCTCAGAAGAAAACACTACTCTTTGTGTTAGGTTTATGTTTATTGTTGTTTGGTATTTATTTGCTTGTTCATTTTTGTCACACATGCATATGACTGTATATTAATTTTAAAACTTTGTAAAGAGGATGACATGCCATTCTGCTCTTCTGAAATTTGCTTTTTCCTAGTCAACATTATGTTTCTAAGACTTATTAATGTTCTTAGGGGTGTTTCAGTTATTTAAATTTTCTCTGTTGTATTATATTCCATTGTTTGAATATATAATATATCATTTATAGGTAATTGCTATATGGATCATTTGCAATTTTAAGCTACTACAACCAACCAGTTATCATCTACACATTTTGATACAATTTTGAGAGATGCATGCAAGAATTTATACTGGATATATAAAAATAAATGTATATATGTGTATATATGCATATATGAGAGTTGTCCAGAAAGTATCCAGCTATGTAATTATTCTCATTATATTGGCAATGGCTGGATTTTTTCTGGACAGCCCTCATACGTACACACATGCACACACACACATATATACACAAACATGCATTCATACTTGTATATACACACATATACCCATACATATACACGTGCATATATGTATACATACATATACCTATATGAGTAGAATTGATGTGTATGTTTGTATATATATAGTGTGTGTGTGTTTGTGTGTGTGAGTAGAATTGTTAATATAAGGTTGACCTTTTAACTTTAAAAATACAACATCAAGGCACTTTCTGGGGTAATGGTATTTCTTCTTGATCTGTTTGCTGATTAGCACATATGTTAAGTTTGTGAAACTTTACAGAGCTATTCACTAAGTGAAATTTTGGCATTATTATTTAAAAAGTTTAAAAAGGTAATGTCAAATTGTTTTCTAGAGTGATTGTACCAATTTAAATTCCCACCAGCAATGTATTTAACATAAACCTTAATGGTTTGTAAAGACTGTAAATCTATCAGTAATTTTACCAATAAAATACAATTTAAAAAATGCTTGAGTATTACTTACACATTTTTGGTAGTTTTAAAAATATTTTTTGAGGTAAGAGTGTGGCATTAGTGCTTGTTAGATAAATTATAGCTCACTGAAAATCCGTCGGCAAAAAATATTTATTAATGAAATAAGTTAAGTTTGGCCTATTTGCTAACCACATCATATGAACATTGCTGGATACATTTTCACCAAATTTATAGTCCATGTTTAAGATAGATGGACCTAAAACTATAGTTTACCTGGCATACAAAGAATTTCTTTTGTAAGTTATGCAATTTTGCAAAGATGTATGTATTTCCAGAGCAGCTCACATGACACCAATGGGGAGAAAAATGGCATATAAATACAGTCAGTAGGAACAGAGAAAACAAAACTATTTTAAGCTTAAACTCCCAACTGGAATGACCCAAGGCAGACACTTTGAATGGAAGGCATTGGATTGGTGATTGAGCAGCTTCTCACAAGGGGCAGTTGACAGACATGGTTCCTCCGGATTTTCTTCCCTTGAGTTTCTTCGCACACAACTCACTGCTTTTCTCCATCCCTTCCTTCTGGTCTGTTTTTAAGTCTTCTCATCCTATTTGGAATCCTTCTGGGTCTAGCCTGGGTCCTTTTCTCCCTGCCTGCTTTCTCCCTGAGAGATCTTCCAGTCCTGTTTTCCAAATGCTCTCTATAGATTGATGACTCCCAAACTGTCTTAAAAAAAAACCACAAAACTCTTCTGAGCCCCACATCTTCTATCCAGCTGCTTATTCAACACTTCTACTTTAAAACCACAGGGAGGTTGAAACTTAATATGCAAAGTTAACTGTTGATTCCCACTCCGCTTCCATCTAGTCTCACAATTCCTTATTTTCCCATCTTGGTAAATGGTACCATTACCTACCTAGGTATTTAAACCAAAAGCCTGTGAATTATTTTTGATTCCTTACTTTCTCAAACTCTGTATCAAAAACATATCAAGTCTTAAACATTTGACTTTTTAAATATACCTCAAGTTTGTCCATCTCTTTTCAATGTCACTGCTGTCATTTATCCTAGTCCAATTCTGTGTCATTTTCACCTGGATTAATGCAATATATTTCTCTCTAGTCTCTCTACCTCTACATTTGTTTTTTTCGAATCCATTATTAACTGTGCAGCAAAAATCATCTTTTTGACAGGTAAGTCTTATCATTTTACTCCGTGTGTCACCACTCTAAATGATATCATAGTTTATTCAGCATAAAAGTTCAAAATCCTCACCATAGCTATTAAGTATCTACATAATAAGGCCCCTGCTAAACTTTCTGAAATCTAATTCTATCCCTCCTAAATTTATCACTCTCCACACACTAGTCTTATTGCAGTTCTTCAAACTAACCTGCACTTTCCTCTTTGCAAGGTGTTTTTATTCCCTCTTTTCCTGATAATCCCTAGTTACTCTTTGGGCTTAAAATAAAGCGTCAGTTCCTCAGAAACCTTTGCCTCACCCCATTCTCCAATCAACATTGGATCCCCTGATAGACTTATAGCATCTGGTATTCTTTCTTTGCAGTCCTCACCACTGGCTGTAATTTTACTTACATTTCTGATTATTGGTTTAATGCCCCTTTCTCTACTGGAAATATATATACTACTGAGGGTCCTTAATAGGTGATTAATAAAATTTGGTGAATGAATTAATGCATTAATTAAATATTTATTGAATATCTTCTGTTTAGGGCATTATCATCTTGAAAGAGGAAGAATACAAATTAATTTAAAATAAGTAAAGATTCTTAAACCACTGAACCTCTAAACAGTCACAGGACCAAGGGAGACAGTAAGCAATTTAGTGCAAAAGTGTGTGATACAGTGTGTTGACTTCCATAATTATAGGATTTGGTCACTGCAAACAACATATACATTTTTACTCTCCCATAGCCAAGTCTTAATTATAACAAATAATGACTTTTTTACAACATTTTTTTTCTGTGTTGTGAAAGGCCTCACAAATATGTTATTAGTTAAAATTCCTTTTCTCATCTTGACATAGTCATATGTTTCTGTACCACCCATTTGAGTGACATCAAGCAATGCTACGTTAGGTCTAGAGGGGCTGTCCCAAATCAGAGCTTTCAGAAGAAATGGTGTTCATGGCACCAAAGTGACAATCCCCCACCCCCAGCAGCAGATGAAATATTTCAAAGGGGACATCTGCCACCACCACTAAGATTTTATGGCATACCCACACATGTAGACTCACTAAAATGGGCATGACAGCTGAAAAATATTAAAAGTGTGTGTGTTTTTAAAAACAACTTATGGTTAAGAATTAAGAAATGACTTTTAAATAAGAACAGGAATTTTGTTGCAAGTGTGTGCTTTTTTTTTTTTTTTTTTTTTTAAGACCCCACACTTGCAAAATCTTTTAGGTCATGTGTTTGCTTTACGAAACATTTGGCAAGTAATAGGTGCCACGGGAATATATCCACTCCATCTGGAATCGGCAGATCCTCCCAGTTTCTCTGTACCTGTGTTACCATCAGTCCCTATGGCTCACAAATGTTTTTGTTTTCTTTCTTTAATAAATTTTGGATGCAATAATTAAATAGAGGAGCCTTATTGAGGTAAGTTCTTCCTTAATTTTTGTAAGGCAAATCTTGGGAAAGAAAGTAAATGTATATTTGCCAATTTGATGTTTACAACAATAAAATGTGTAGAACGTAATTACTTCTTCTCTTGGTAGAGCATTTATTTTCACAAAAGAGAACCCAGTGAATACACGTTATTTCTGACCTAGTTTTGTTTCTTCCTTCCTTTTTTTTTTCTTTTGTCCCCCAGAGGAAAACTTTTTAAAGGCATTGAATTTTATTTATATAATAACAAGTTATGGGTCATGTTGCCCTAACTTTTGTGTTCCTTTTAAAAATTGAACAAATATTGAAACTGGAAAAATGATCTGTTATCTGATCCATTCAGTGTCAGGGAAAAATTGTCTCTTTCTATACCCTTCTTATTTTCAATTTTTGTCATAAATTGAAGATGGTTATATCATTTCACAAAGATCCCCTGGATTTCCACTTCTTCATTTATTTTGTTTTATTTCACTATGTTTTATTTTAAAGGGGAGGTCATATTAAAAAATCAGGCTTATAATCTCACAAGTACAGTGTCCCTTGTTTGATATTTGGAACTCCCTTCTTTCATTTTGGCAAGAAATACTGTGGGAATAAATATTTCTGCCAAGTATCAGTTTTTAAAATATTTCATTATTTCACAAAATAAAAAAGAAGACAGAAAAAAAAAGAAAAAAAACTTCTCAAAGACAATTGGAAAAAACCAATATCTGATTTATTCGAAGAGTGGGTTTCTGCTCTTTTTTCAAAATAACATTGGGATTTTTTAAATCGCTTATTAAAGATTATTAAGCTATTTATATTATTAAAGTAATTTAAATGTTGACAATTGAAGATGTACTTTTTTTAAGTTTTTATTTATTTGTTTTATTAATTTTTTGACATACACAGAGAGAGAGACAGAGACAGAGACAGAGAGAGAACTGAACTGGGGGAGCTTCCAGTTCAGCATATGGTTCCGCACGGGCCGGGGCCGGGGCCGGGATTCGATCCCCGTCCCCGGCACTGCAAAGTGAGCGCTCAACCCACTGAGCCATCCCGGCTTCCCAAAGATGTACTTTTCTAAGTAGGAAACATTACAGCATTAAAAAAGGACTTTTTCCCATAAGAGTGAAAACAAAGCAAAACAAAACAATATCCAAAAAGTATAATAAAGCACCAATCTAAATGCACTATTTTTTTAATTCATTAATTTTACCCCGAGACCCTAAATAGCGATTGATGAAAATCGAAGTAATAGGTGGTACTATTAGGAAGAAGAAAATAAACACACAAAAACCTTTCATTGATCTTAATGCACCCTGACATTTTTTTTCCACATGTATTTCTAAGCAAAAACATTTGAGTAGGCAGTAATCACAAAAAGAGTGTGTGTGTGTGTGTGTGTGTGTGTGTGCGCGCGCGCACGCATGCGAAAACTGTAAGAAAAGCCAGAGATCCTACATAGAAATTAACTATTTTGTATGTGCTAAAAATTTTTGTTTGTTTAATTGCTACAAAGTACAACTTTGTTTTTGGTGGAGAGCCATAAACCTAAAAACTGTGACCTTTAAATTTAGTACAAATCTAAGTAGAACAAAGTAGATTTAATTTTACTATAAAAAATGTATTGTCTAGTTTATCTGGCAAGAAATAGTCAAATCATCTTTAGTAAAACCCATTTCTAGTTTCATATTTATTTTACCTACTACTTTATAAATGTGGCCTCAATGTCTTTACTGACACACTTGCCCAAGCATAATTAAAAAAAAAAAAAAGTAATGAAAAGATATATAAAGTAATAATATGTATTTTACAAAATGAATCTTTTTAGGACATTGCCTATAATGTTGGGCGTTTGATATAAGATTGCTTCTTGGAACCAGTCCAAGGGTCTTCATTATTGACATTATAGTTTCATAGTGCTCTTGCTTTTAAACCATGTCAGCCATCTGACAAACCCATAGCATGGGTGTAAGGGAAGCATATTATCAAATTCCAGGATATTATTATTTAATTATATTTTAATTTCCTAATAACAGATGGAATCCCCTTATGTTACCCTGTTGCTCCATGCCTGATTTAAAATTTTCATGTTGAAATAAATGAATTTCTCCGTTATAATCCAAAACAATTGGCTTCTGAATGAAAAGCACTGAGCCTTGAGAAGCTAAGAGAGTCTGAACTCTAGAACACAGTTTTCCATGTAGTTGAATATAATTTGAACACCAGTAACTTACAAGTTGGTTCTCTGTCAAATATAAAACACTGATTTTAATGGATGCAAACATCATAGTTTTAGATATTATCTAAAAGTAAATCTTTTTGATGTCTTATGACCTGCACTTTTTGTTTAAGATGATACTATAGGGGAAGGCAGGATGGCTCAGTGGGTTAAGTGCTTGCTTTGCAGCCCCAGGGACTGAGAATTGAATCCCAGCCCATGCAGATCCATATGCTGAACTGGGGTGTGCCTCCCAAATGGGAGGCTCCCAGTTTGATTCTCACCCCATGGCTCTGTCACTGGCTCAAGGGGGTGAGCCTCCGATGCAGGAGGCCCCACCCCAGCTTCTGCCCTGCACAGCCCCTGCTGACCTGTGTGGAACCAGACTATGTTGAGAACCGATGACATACAGCTATGGAGACTTCACTGGGCTCTCCCCCTCCTCTCTAGCTCTCTGTCTGTCTCTGTTTCTGTCAAAAACAAAAAATAAATCTTAAAAATATATTAAGATGATACTGTAAAGATGAAAATAGTAAGTGATAATGTTAGATATTACAGAATAGATCCAATACTTATACCTGTGACTTGAGCTGCTACTTACGGATTTCTTCTCTAATAATTATTTTTTGGGGGACAATACTGGTAAAACATTAAACTTTTCCACATTATAGGGATTCAGGGGACACCTTGAATCAGTTTATTCCTCTTCAATTATAGATGTCATGGAACATTAAATTACATAAATAATATCTATCATTTCTGATTTTATTTATAAAAATACACTTTAATGGAATTTTAATTTATGTGTAAATCTTTAAAAATATCTTATTTTCTGGTAAAATGGCTGAGAAGGTATTCCAAGAAATACGTACTTTTTAAGACATTCTTCTTTTGTAAAACATGGTTTTAGTTACTGTTGGCTTTTCTCGTGGCTTGGCTTAGTCACAGATACACACACATACACAAACACACAAAGTTGCCATTTTATCAGATACATCTGAGTATTTTTTCATTTTATTTTTTTGACTGATCAATTTGTTCAAGACATTCAAAATGTGGGATATGGGCATAGGTAGAGGCAGGTTTTTGAGGCCTGAAGTGTACACAATTTGAGGCACCTTCCTTGAGAAAAAATATAAAATTACAAATATAAAAATGACACGGGATATTGGAAGGAAACTTTTCTCGTCGAGGTGCACAAATTTTATGATTCATTAGCTTCTTAGACATATTCTGGTGAATAGAGGAATATAAACTTATTCCTCTAGGTAAGGGTTCAGACCCTACTCTAATCTCCTTGTACTCTTCTGCACCTAATTCCCAAGCAGCAATGTTAATATTGACAGTTAAAGACATGATATTAACATGCTAATGTACTTGTCTCTCTGTCTCTCCTCTCCTGTCCCCTCCCATCCCCTCCCCTCCCGTCCCATCCCCTTCTGTCTCTCTTTTTCTCTCTCTCATCTTTTAGGACATTTACTATCCCTTCTTCTTCCAGTTTTAGACTGAAACATGTCTTGAGAAGATCTGAGTAGAATAATCACATTGTTCTTATTAAGTAAGAGCTCTTACTTTCCGTTGTCTCTTAAAGTACTTTTTTTCTGAACTCACTACTCATTGCCATTGATTCCTTCAGATATAGAAGGCCAAGCCTCAGGTGGAGAATTTAGGTAATATGGCTCAAATCCAAAGCCAGGCAAGTGATGAAAATGATAGCAGATCTGGTATAAAGACACAGTGTGCAGCAGAGAGTAGAAACTTGGTTTCATGGACAGAGCATCCAAGCTTTAGCTCTGGATATATGTTCCCAGATAAGCGTATATTTCCAGTGGCTCAGATCTTTTCTGTCATCCCCAGTAAAACCACAAGCTAGCTTTTGAAATATCAGATATTCTTATTTTTAAATGATTGCCAATAATTTCATATTTTTAATAATATACTGAGGGCTAAAATACATATGAGTCTGTTCCAGCTAATAGTCATTAATTTCAGATGTATAAGGAATAGGTAAAACAGAGCTGTCAGTACACTTAGCTTGTAGGCTACTCAAGTCTCTCTATAACTTAGGGAAGAGGTTTCTTCCAGTTCAGCTTAGGTTTCCAAGGAATTTTTTATGGTATCAGATGAGTGAAGAACATTTGTTTGCTGAGGCAGATCCCCTATACATATATCATGCCTCCAAAGACCTCACATAGAATGAAGATGGAGACCGGAACTGAGAGAACATGGCTGGTGGCTGGGTGATGTTCAGGTATTCATGATCCTGGCTTTCTAATGAAATACATTTCAGTTCTACCTTAATGTTACTAACATTGCACATACTTTTCTTTCAGGAGATTTTCATAACTTATTCTTGGGCTTTAGTCTATGGACTTTGTTCCTTAACTCTGTAGTTGTGGCATTTTGTATTCCAAATGCCCTTAAGATTGCCATGCTACTGAGAACTGTTCTGTTCCCACATTAAATTTGAGAACAGTATGATTACATTGAATGCATTTCCTGTCACTTGGCCTCCTGACATTTTCAGTTTGCTCTATAGCTGAGTCAGGAAGAGGTTATGTATATAGTTGAAATAACTTACAAAAGAAAGCAGGTCTGGAATCTCATTTCGGTTTTATCTAGGGAATATTCATGTGCTAAATTGACATAGGACTTGGTCACTGGCTGATGTAGTCATTTAGGGATTTTTGCTATTTTAAGGCATATTATTATTTCTAGCCCTTGGTCCTTCATTGTTCAGCAAAACAAAGTCCTCCAGAATTTCCTAACATTTATTAATAGTCCAGTTCTAGATCTTAAGTCCCCAGCAGCCATCCTTGCTACTTAACATAAAGTTGATATGGCAAAAGCTGATGGGTGTGGCTCTAAGAAGAAATGCACTGCACTCTGCTTCATTCTTTGCTTTTCACTTTTCCTAAGAGTCTGGGTGTGTTTGGCAACTCTGAGCAGCCTTATCTCAATTAGAGTGCCTCCTGCCTCCAATAGTCCAACTTCTGCAGCTTCTTTTTGTGCAAAATGAGTGTCATGAACCATGAAAGTCATGAAGAAAGCAGAAAAATAAAATACATAAAGTTTGTTGCAAAAGATGGGGAACAGAAAAATATGAGATTACAGGAATGAATAAATAGGAGGGAATTAGAAAAAAGAGAAAGTTCAATTATAAGCCACTCTTTGGATTTCTAAAAAGTATTTGAATGTTTTACAGAATTTCTTTAAATTTACATGACAGAACTCAATGGAATAAGGATTTCTTCTTAATTAGTCTTTTCCCCTGTCCATTATGCTAGTTCACTATAGATTTTACATCCATCTACTTACTAAATTAAAGTTTCATAGTCCATAATACTCACTGATAACCTGATCTTACATGTCTCCTATAAATGCCTTTGTTTTATTTTTGAGGTTTTTTTGAATTTGCAAGGTTTCGAAGTATGAATAACTATAGATTCATTAATTTAAGCACTAATGGGTTTCTAAACAAAGCTTTGGAACAATGTAGCCTTACATACCCCAACATTTAACCAGCTTCAGAGAATGAACCAACTGAGCATGGCGAGAAAGGACATGTGAGGTCTCTCTGCAGCACGAGAACTTTTTTTAAAAAAGCAATTGAAAAGAGGTCATTTTAAACCATATTTTAGTGCATCGTCAATTTATAATAGGTAGTATGGACTGATTTTGAGCTGTTGTTTGCCTAGATGACTAAGTTGTCATTTTTAATTAGTTTTTATTTTTCTTAAAGGCTAATTGCTCTTTAAAAAATCAAGCTTACTTGATTGCTAATGACAAGAGTACTATGGTTACATATTAAAAAAAAATTTCAAACCTATTTGTAAAAAGTTTAAAGAAAATACTTTAAACTTTAAACATTTTTACAATAAAACTTTATAAAAAGCATTTAAAAATACATATTTTCAAAACCAGAGAAACATATATTTGCTAATAACATTAGTAAAGTAAAATGTCTTGCTTTTGGCAGGTGGATCACTGCTAACGTATTTAACAAAACATAAGCATTCCGTGATTCTATTTGCCTTTAAAATATACTTTATTCTTCAGTTTATTATAATTTATAACTTTCTGGACAAATGTACTATAACAACCAAATAAATATGGTATACATAAAAGTATTTTTACTGTTACCCTCATTGGTACGTCCATGCTATAAGAACTTTTTCCTCCCTAGATCATATCCTGAATTGTACTGTGTCATCAATATTTTCTTATTGTCGTGACATACTGTACACGGTGTTTAGGTGGAGACTTAATTTTAGCATATTGTCTTTGGCTGTAGGACAGAGTTTTCTTTCTGCAGAGCTAATTGGTTCACAGATTAAATAGGTGACTGACTTTGTTTTCCTTCTAAGAAGCAGCTAGCTAAATAAAGCACCTCAAATTCTTAATCAAATTCTCATGGACTACTGGCAGGCTGCAGATGTTCTGATTTCCTACTATGTACCAGGCCCTGTTCACACTAGTAAACCAAACAGACAAAAATCCCTGTCCATAGCAGACTTACAGTCTAGCGGGAGAAGACAGCTTGTGAATGAGATAAGTAAATTAAGTAGAATATTAGAAGGCAATAAGAGGAAAGTTGAAACAGGTAGGGTATGGGCGCTGGTAGGTAAAGGAGAATTGCAATTTTAAAAAGGAAAGCCACGAATGGTCTCAATAATAAATAAGGTGGCATTTGAACAAAGATTTGATGGAAGTGGGGAAGTGAGTAATAGGGATATGTGCAGATAAAGACAATTGCAAAGTGCCGTAGCCTGGGGGTAGGAGTACGCCTGGTGTCTGCAGGGAAAATCAGGCCACTATAACATGAGAGGAATAAACCAAAGAAAGAACATGAGGAAGTTAGGGTTAGAGTGAGATGGAGATTGGTTCTGAGAGGCATTCTGGACCCTCAGAAAGTTTTGGAGTTTACTCTGTGGGAGATGGAAAGGGGGATGCTAAACAAGAGAATGTCAGGTTCTTACTTAGGATATAGCAAGAGCACTGCTGAGTAGTGAATATTTGGAGGAGGGCAAAGCTGGAGGCTGAGGAATCATTTGAAAGGATAGTGTAAAGGTCCAGGCACAAAGAGAAGCTCAATTGTCTTTAATGTTTCTCCAGCTGTCACCCTTGAAACTTTAGTTCACTACCCTCTTGGAGGAAATTATGGTTAAGTTTTGAGAAGTCACCTGGAGCTCCTCATGTGACTTTATTTTGTACATTTTCCCCTATCACAGAAATGGAAAAGCCTCCCATCAAACTCTGTGACATTTTGGTAAATATGCAATTATACAGGCAGCATCTTCATATGTCTTGTTCAGCAACCGATTGATACAAAGCAGATGTGCAGTGAGCTGGAGATCGTCCTGGAAAAGTAAAGACATATTGATTTAGATACACACCCGCAGTTCTTCCTGTTGTTTGCTGCTTCTGTGTCAGTACATGAGGTGTGTAAGGAAAACCTCCTCTGCCCAAATCCTCTCTTGTTGATTAAGTAGAGGGATTCCTGCTTACAAGATCATCTAATCACTTCATTGCAAAGCACAGATCATCAGGGAATGGCATCTTCCTATAAGAGTTTACTGACTGCTGTTCAGCATCACCTGCTTGTTTTGTAGTCAGTTTGACAACTCAGAAAATGGAAGAACAGGTAGGAGTGTTTGAAAGGTTGTGAGCAATGTAATTTCACTCTGTTCTTCCAATAAGCCAGGGAATATGAGTTTTCATTTTAAGCAAGGTCATGTACATAAGACATTTAAAAGAGAGGTGAAGAAAAATGCCTTTATTAAATCAACAATTAGTCAAAGAAAAGGATGGAAATCTTGGGATTTACATTACTTACAATAATCCAAAACCACAGCCAAACAAAGCACTAACCACAGCTTAGATCAAAAGTATTTTTGTTGTTTTGTAGGTTTTTTTTGCTTTGCTGCTTAAGTGTTGAGTTGACTTTATTTTATTTTATTTACGTCCACCCAAACCATTACATCTACGAATAGATTCTAATATGAAATACTTTTTTAACTGTTAAATTAGTGGGGTGACATTGGTTAGTAAAAATTACATAGGGTCCAGGTATACAATTCTACATTACATCACCTATGTGTTGCATTATGTGCTCACCACCCAGAATCAGCTCTCTTTCCATCACCATACATTCGATGCCCCCTCCTTACTCACCCCCCCCCCCACTCTTCCACCCACCTCTCCCTTTACTCTCAGGTAACCACTAAACTATTGACTGTGTCCATGAGTTTTTGTTTATTTGTTGCTGTCAGTTTTATATTTCACCAGTAAGTGAAGTCATATGTTTCTTGATTTTTTCAATCTGACTTATTTTGCTTAATATGATGGTTTCAGGATTCATCCATGTTATCACAAATGGCTATATTTCATCTTTTCTTATCACTGAGTAGTATTCCATTTTGTAAATGTACCACAACTTCTTTATCCAGTCATCTATCAAAGGACACTTTGATTGTTTTCATGACTTGGCCACTGTGAACAATGCCATGATAAACATTGGGGTACATATATCATTGTGAATTAAAGTTTTCAAAATTTTTGGATAGATACCCAGAAATGAGATTGCTTTACTTCTAATATTTTATGAATATTTGTTAAACCATCACCCATATTTAATTATCATTCTTTTTTTTCTTCTATAAGGAAATACTGATTTCATATAAACTATACAATGTCCAAGATAGAGTAATTTTTCTACCAAATAAGGCTAGCAATTTGGGTTGTTTTTCTCTTGATCAGAATGAACTTGGGGAAAAGCTGAGATGGCTCAGTGGGTTAAGCACTTGCTTTGCAGCCCCAGGGACAGAGGATCGAATCCCGGCCTGGGCCTTTGTGGACCCATATGCTGAACTGGGGAGTGCCCCCAGTTCACTTCTCACTGGGGTGAGACCCTGGCCCAGTTCCTGCCCTGTGTAGCCCCTCACCCACCTGTGGAATGAAACTCTGTGGAAAAAACTGATGATGTGCAACTATGGAGACTGCTCTGGGCCCTCCCCCTTCTCTCTGTCTCTGTATCTCTCTGTCAAAAACAATAAAAATAAATCTTTAAAAAAAGAAGGAGCCTGGACTTCCCCGTGTAAATCAATAGACCAAACATATTTTCACAATGGTATTGATGGATCCCAGAAAGAGCTTGGTGCTTTAGGCCACGGCAGCAACTATAACCATATAAAGAGAAGAATTGTAAATGAGGATTATAGAGTATAAATTCTCATAAGACAGGAAAGTTAGACTTCTCTTTAGTGCTGCACACTCCTCTTGATGTAATGATAGATCCTGAGAAGAATATTCAGCCCTACTGACTTTCTCTACTTAGCAGAAATCACTTGGATCCTGTTTTTATTTATTTTTTCCACTTTCTTTTCTAATAAAACAAAATAGCATCTTCTTCTACAAATATAAGGTTGATATAAATGATAATATTTTATTTTTTAAAGTCTGGACAAGATAAATGACTTGAGGGCAAGGAAATGCCTATGTTTTCTTTCCTTCATTTTTTTTTTTTTTGAAGAAAAAAAGAATGAATTAATTTGATTTGAAGAAACCCAGATGTCCTCAAGATAAGTCCTGTCTGCCAAAAGAGTTCTTTAGAAATTCTCTGATGAGTCAAAATTCCAAGGTTTGTCCCATGTTGGCTTGTGTGGTTACCTAATATTGCTTTGAGTTAATTCAGAGCCATAAGGTGTCTCTCACTAAAATGTTCCTATAATCCTCTCAGTTGTCAGTTAATTCCCTGAATCCAAAATTTCCCCTAAATCTTATCCCGGTAAGTCCTTTCTTCATTTCCCATTGGTGCCTGAGCAGAGCCATAAACTAGACAATGAAGGGAACAATTTTTGTATGAATGTTGATTGATTCAAATACTAATTGGAAATATCTGTGTGCAGTAGATTCCTTCAAAATATGTTATATTATACTTAACTAGTCTCCTGTCTAGGATATCAGACATTATGCACTTGTATAATATTGTTATATTTTGTTTAATTATCTTTTATAGATTATCAATAGAGCATTTTTAAAAAATTAATGAAAAGTGTGTGCAGAGTGCTGCTTCATAGCTGAATGGATGTATATAATTTTATCCTTCATAAGATTTCCCAGAGACCCTTTGCTGAAGTAGTCATTTAAATGATAGTGATCTTTGGATGATGCTTTAGGATTAGATAATAAGGGTATGACTCATAAACATGTCATTTAAACATGGGAACAAGTAACAAGAACCCACTCTCTCTGGCCAAAAACCTCTCATTTTTATGGGTTTTCCTCCCCCATATGAATGACATACACCTCCAGTCTTTAAACTGGCAGGTTTTCTTAGAAAAACGGCCCATTCTAGGATGAGAAATACCTAAATCCCACAAGTAAAAGAAGCAACCTATTATTACTCTTCCTGTTCAGCATATGAAAAGCAAAAGTATGTGAGAACCAGACCCAACCTGTAATTTGGTAGCCAAACAACAGATCTGTGCTGTAACAGGAAAAATAAAAATATAGTTCTACTTTGGTATTCTTGGCTAGTCTGCTCTGAGAGAGTGAAACTTAGCTTGATTTTCTTGCTTCCTGAACAATGTTCTTGTCTGCCATTAGATTCCAATAAAGAAGTGTGTGTACGTGGGGGAGTCCAATGTTGAGATTGTGGAATATATGGTTTGTGTTCGCTCTGTCACACATAAGAGCTTCCTTTGCTGACATGTACACTTCCTCTAAGCACATTTTGAGGCTTTCTTTTTCTTTTTCTTTCTTTCTTTCTTTCTTCCTTTCTTTCTTTCTTTCTTTCTTTCTTTTTATTTTCTGTTTGTTTTTTTACTTTGGCAAGTGGTAGAAAATGATCTGAAGCACGGTACATTTTTCTAGAGTTTATTTGAGCATCTATCAACTTGAATTGGGCAAAACTAGAGCAAAGGTGGTTGAGAGTGCTCCAGCAACAGTTGCTAGAGGACAGGTTTTCATAGAGAAGGTGGCAAGCAAAGTAAAGAGATTATTTGATTGGCTATAGCTTAAGAACCTGCCTTGTTTGGGAAAGCCTAGGTGACTGTTTGTGATTGGTGTGTGTTGGCTTTGTCTTAGGTTTGGTTTGCTTATGTGGGTTAACAAGGCTTTACTGCCACCTCAGTCTAGTTGCCTCCTTGTTTAATTACTTTAACAATAGGAACACAGTTAACCTCACTATTGGAATGGTCAGACTTCTTTATATCCATGATTGGGCACTACTGGACTAGAGACAGATGGGACAGATCTTTTCATTTCAGTTTTTAATGCAATAAAAAGGAGATGTATAATAGCCTTTTATAAAAAATAAGTACCACTGATATATGTCAGGTGGTATCGTTTTTAGATCTATAATTTTCACTATGGGCAAAAAGTATATGTGTATAGACACACTCACACATATACATACATATATACATGTCTATATGCACATATATATATACACACACACATACATAAACAAATTAATATATACATATGTGTATATAATTTAACTGGAGATAGTCATATTTTACCTTGGTCTTTATAATAATATCAAAAAAAGAAAACTATGAGAATAGTGTTATTTTCTGTAACTGTCACTGAAGATAAGATCTTTGTCATAGATAAGTGAGGAAAGGGGAATTTGATACAGTTGTAAGAGAAATAGGTTTTAATCTTCATGGAGTCCCAAAAGCACAAATCACTCCATCAAAATGCTGGGAATCTGAAGCTCAAAAGAGAAGCTTGGTGCCTCGCCAATAGCTCTTTATCTAGTAAGTGATCTGGAATCAAACCAGGGATTTGACTCAGGCCAGTGAGTTCTCGTTATTCTAGATTGCCTTGTAACCTGAGGTGTTTAGACCTTAGGTGGTCCTAGTTTCTTCTTTAGCATTCAATTCTAATGCCCTTTTTATTGAGTAGTATGCATATAATAATCAAATCTTGACACTCTAAAGAAAATGTACAATATTGTTTTTCTCATTAAATAGATTATATCAAAATTATGATAAAATTTTGTGTGTAATATGCATCCATAGGCAGTATTACAAGACAGATATATGAATGTGTTTTCCTAGTAGATGTGAAATATAACTAATCTAACTATCTTTTGGCTTCCGTAGGACACATTGGAAGAAGAATTGTCTTGGGCCACATACAAAATACACTAACATTAATGATAGCTATGAGCTAAAAAAAATTTTTTGCAAAAATATCTCATAAAATTTTAAGAAAGTTTACAAATTTGTATTGGGCCACACTCAAAGCTATCCTGGGCCACATGTGACCCATGGGTTGTAGGTTGGACAAGCTTGCTTCAGTGTTTCAAGACCACCGGTGTGGACTAAAGAGGGTGCCAGGGCTGAGCTAATGCTTTGAGTTGTGAAGCTGTGTTACAGGTAGGTTTGGAGAAGAGAGGTGTTTTCAGGGAGTTGAAAGTATTCCTGAGTCTAGTAAGTAGGCTTCATATCTTCTCAGCCCCTCCAGTAGTAGATACGCTTAATCCTGAGAGATGCCAATATCACTCACGAGGTAGTTCAGGGCTTATGAAGGTAAGAACTAAACATTAACAACAATGACCATGAGGGTCACCATGAAAAGTACCTGTGTTCAGCAGAGAAGGCTTCTGATAGTCTCATCTAGTGAATATAACAGCAATTTCCAGTGTTTACTTATAATCAGAGTGTCCTGCTTAAAATGTTCTGGAATGACCCAAGAGGGAATCATGACTAAATCATAGTTTCCTTCAAGAACTACAAGAGGGACTGCTTAGAAGATTGTTTGATGAGTAAGAGAAATAAAAAAAAAATGCTGAGGACTATATTTTATTCATATGACAGAAAACCTAGCCTACTCAGATTAGTACTCCTTTTCTTTTTTGTCTATGTGCGTATCCTTCATCCAAACTTTGAGGTGAGAAAGATGAGTTAAAAAAAAAAAAGCCATAAGAGTTATTTCCTGGCATCTCATCCAGGAATGAGTGATGAATTGAGCCTGGAAACAACTTTAAAAGCCATTTTCTTTGCTCATGTGAGGTCATAAGGTTCTTCCGTGAAACTCTGGGCACCAGTATGAATGAAAATGACACAAAACATACCCAAGTTCTATCATTGATTTAAAGTGATTGATGGCTGGTCTTGTGTTATTGTGCTATATGGTCCAACCATTCATCATTCCAAACTAACACTGTACTGCGTAGTCCAATGTACACTTAAATGTGGCCAAAGAGTTGAGGATTTATTATTTTTTTCCCAGAGAGCAGTTGGTTGAGAAGTGGAGGGAGAAAGAAAACATGTTGCTTCCTATTATAAAACTACAAAATAGTTGTCTGTTCGGAAGAAAGTACTCTGATGACACATGTTAAATTCTTGTTAAGTTTATGTAGGAGTGTGTTCATTTCCATTGAGCAAACCACATTTTCCACATGTTCTACGCTTTCCTCAGGCTGTGTCTTCCCTAAACTTTTCTTAAGGCCCAATAGTTGTCCTATTTCCTAGACTAATTGTAGTTTGAGACAGAAAGATACTTTTTTTTAGAAAAGCTAAAAAGTGATTGTGAAATTATTGGGGGGATGCTGGGATGGCTCAGCAGGTTTAGCACTTGTCTTATAGCCCTCGGGTCTGAGGATCAAATCCTGGCCCCAACCAGTGCAGACCCATATGTTTAGCTGGGGTGTGCCCCAGTTCAGTTCTCAAGGCGGTGGGGGGTGGGGTGGGGGGTGGGCGGCAAGCTTCCTAAGCTGGCGGCCTCTGTCCAGTTCCTGCCCTGTGCAGCCCTGTGCTAACCTGTGGAACAAAACTATATCGAAAACTAATGATATACAACTATGGAGCCTGCTCTGGACTCTCCCCCTTCTCTCTCTCTCTCTCTCTCTCTCTCTCTCTCTCTCTCTCTCTCTGTCTCTGTCTCTCTCTCTTGGTAATGTCTGTAATATAGTTTATTGTCATAACTGAAGGAATACTATCAGTATCTAGTGAGTAGAAGGCAGGAATGAGGCTAAACAACCTGTAAGGCACAGGACTGACCCACATGATGAAGAATAGCTGGCTAAAAATCTAAATAGTGCCAAGTTTGAGAGACCCTTAAGTATACCCCAAACTTGCCTGAAAACACTCATTCAAGGAGATGCTTGTTAAATGTACAGATTATTAGACTTTCTACTTGGAAATTCTGATTCACATGTGTGGTTAGGACTCGGAATTTGTGCTGTCATTTTAATTGTTTTGGTTTGCTTTTATTTGTTAGTTAGCTATTCATTCATTTTTTTATTTATGAAACACATATGTGCGAAGTGTATACTATGTGTCAAGCACCTAGAAATTCTGGGCTTTGGGCAAGTGTAATACTAACTCTATCTCTCTAAATTAAAAAAAAAATTTATTTTATATTTATTACCCAAAACATAAGATAAAGAAAATATGAAGAAATGAATAAAAATCACACATGACCCTCCATTATCCTACATCTTAAAGAATAGTTCTATTCTTTTCTTCCATGAGATGTTTCCTAGGTATTGATATTTATATTTATTTAGTTATATAAATCCATCATTTTTCTCCCCTTTAATATGAAAGCTCACACTACATATGTAGTTTTGTGGTCTTTTTTTTTTTTCCCCCAGACAATATTATATCTTAAGTGTTTGAGTCAGGACTTTGCAAAACCTTCCTATGCATGATTCTTGGGACAAGCAGGGAGTGTTAGTCTCTCCTGACTCACTCTGTTGGGTTGAAACGGTTGCTTATGGGTGTGCTATTGGATCTTTAAAGTTGAGCCTGCCTATTCTGAATCGCCGTTGTTGCCTATTTCACTCCTGACATGGTGTCTTCTGCTTACCTCTGGGTTCCAAGGTTGAGCCCAGAGCTTATCCCACTAGTCCTGTAGTGCCTCCAGTCACACTAAATCTCAGGTCCAATCCAGCACTAGGACTTGGCTTTTTTCTCAGTCATCATCCAGGCCCCTCTCACTATATGGTAAATGAGGACCAAGTGTTTCTCTTACCAGGTATAATACCGCTCCACCTCTCTTTGCTTTATACCCACTTTCCTATAAACAAGAGAGGAATACTGTTATGGCTCAATATCTGAGTGACCCTCATTTAGACCCTACCCCACTTCTCCCTGCTTCCCTGATTCTGCATTATATTATGACAATTAGAGGGAGAATATGACTTGGAAATACTGGGTAGTAACTTCAGTCACCAAATTTCCTCCTAGTCTCTTCTCTTTCTCCCGCAAATACTACTGCAGTCAGATGTATAATGTAGACAATGCATTTCAGAAGTGAAGTCTTATTCTTAATTGTCTATCACTCAGCCACAAGGCAATAGGTTGAGTTACCGGTAGGAGAAATGAGTTCTACTGTCAGATTATAGAAACATGATCCTGAAGCCTCTGGCTACATTCCTAGCCTCAATATTTGCAAACTTTTTAAGAGCCTCATGTCCAAAATAAATTCACAAGCAGTATAATCTCTTCAACACCTAAAATAGACTCTGTAGTTTTTTCTAATCACTTGGCCAGGCAATTGGAATTTAATACAGAAATTTGTGTGGTCTGTTTAAGGCCCTTACCTCCTGTCACCCTAATATAAGTGCATAAAATGGGCAAGATTGAACTATAGCCTATGGTGCCACACCGATGGCATCTACAGGCTGGGCATCCTCATTCTGGTGGGTTATCTGGAAGAAAGGTAGCAAGATACCTCTTCACTCTGATGGACCCCATGCTTTGTAGAGAATGCAGAAGGGCATGCCAATCCTCCCAGCCCCTCTGTGTGTGTGTGTGTGTGTGTGTGTGTGTGTGTATGTATTTGGTGGTGTTTTATCTGTAAGAGGAATGACGAGAATTATAAGGTGGCTGTATACAGACAACTATGGTAGTACAGAGCATGGGATTTTGCATCTCTCTGAGATAAAAAAGACATTGATACTAAAGGTGGCACTGAGTAAAAGAAGAAGAAACAGGATAGGCATGAGCAAACTTATCCCAGTCAGGAAGTATAAGACGTGCATGGAAATGAAAAATTATGTTTTGTTTGGAGTGTATTGGGTGTGAGAAGGACCAGTGAGTAAAGAGGCTGGAAATGTAGATTTGGACCAGATTAAACAGGTTTTTAATTTTAAGACAAAGAGTTTAGGATTTATTTTAGGGGCAATAAGGACCCTAAGATAATTGAGCTGAGTGCGTTATAATCAAAACTGTACTATCACAAAATTATTTTGGCAGCGGCCTGAAAAATAAGAGGTACCATGGACTTAAAATTCAGAAGACTTGGGGAAGCCGGTATGGCTCAGTGGATTAAGTTCTCACTTTGCAGCGCCAGGGACCGAGGATTGAATCCCGGCCCTGGTCCGTGCGGACCCATGTGCTGAACTGGGGAGTTCCCCCAGTTCAGTTCTCTCTCTCTCTCTCTCTCTCTCTCTGTTGCTCTTTCTCTCTCTCTGTTGCTCTTTCTCTCTCTCTCGCTCTCTGTCAAAAACAAACAAACAAAAACATTAAAAAAAAAGATTCAGAAGACCAAATCTGTGTACTAGATCTATCATATATTAGCTGCAGGAATAGGGTTATGCCATCAAATCGTTCTTTACCAGTTTCCTCACTTGTAAAATAGGTATGATAATATATTTTTTTAAATTGTTTAAACATACTGGGGTAACATCGACTGGTAAAAATTACATAGGTTTCAGTGTATAATTCTACCTTATATCAGCTATGAATTGTGTTGTGTGCTCACTACCCAGAGTTGTTTCTCTTTCCATCACTATATATTTGATGCCCCTACCTCTGCACGACCCCCGTCCCCCTTACCCTCAGTATGACAATACTTATCCTACAGGGTTTTGACACAGATTTGAGATAATGGATTTAAAAGACTATTACCAAGCTTGTCAGTAAATGTTCATGGAAAAAAGGCAACATTGGAGACAAAAAGATTTAAGAAGCTTTCTCAGTAGTTTCAGTAAAAACCATGAGGGCTTGGAGAAAGAGAAAGGGATATTAGTGATAACACAGATAAAATGTCTCTAGAGTTTTAAAAAATATATGGGCAAAATAAAAGATTTCTGATATGTTGACAGTTGGTAAGAGCAAAGATGACGATAGCACATCAGAGGCAAGAGCAGCTGAGAAAGAAGACATTTGGTAATTTCAATAAGAATCACATTGCACGTAGAATTTATGTCTTCAGCTAGTTATTTCTGGAAATATTATTAATTACAATAGTAGCTAAGG
Organism: Craseonycteris thonglongyai; assembly: GCA_004027555.1. Classification (NCBI taxonomy): domain Eukaryota; kingdom Metazoa; phylum Chordata; class Mammalia; order Chiroptera; family Craseonycteridae; genus Craseonycteris; species Craseonycteris thonglongyai. Next base: position 7,386 of record PVKE010012006.1, on the reverse strand, counting down.
AATAAATGTTCATTGTCATATAACTTCATTGTAAGTACTAGAGTGGATAGAAAATTAAAAATTTAAATAAATGAGAAGACATCCGATGTTCATGGATCAGAAAATTTAACATTGTTAAGATGGAAACACTTTCCCAATTGATGTACAGGTTCAACACAATTGTCATCAAAATTCTATATGCCTTTTTTCCACTAGAAGTCAACAAGGTGGTCCTAAAATTCACTCTAGGGACCCAAAAATAGTTAAAAAACAAAACAAAACTTGGAAAAGAACAAAGTTGAAGGTCTCACACATCTTGTTCTAAAACGTTACTACAAAGCTACAGTAACCAAGATAGTGTGGTACTGGCAAAAAGACAGACATTTGGATAAATGGAACAGAACTGAAATTCCATAAATAAACCGTTGTTGAAAAGGCGGGGGTGGGGGTGTGTGTTGGGGGTGGGGGGGTGGACACACACAGAGAAAATCCAAATTTCTATCTTAAGAGAACCAATTTCATAGATTGTCCTGCCATAATATTTTTTATGATTCCCCACAGAATCATTTTAGAAAGTCTATAATCAGTTGGAAAGAATATTTTCTATTTGAAGTTTGTAAATTGAACATCGTTGTGTCTGCAGAGAAAACTATCAGTACTTCTCCACTCTACTATATTATTCTCTATCTACCTCCCTCACCTTGGGCAATATGGTCAGTCACCTGGTAAGCTTTCGGAAGGACAAACACTAGCTAATTTAAATACACACTGAGGTATAAACTATTTTAATCCCAAATTTTTCTGCATCTCAAGGATCTGTGGAGGGTTAGTGTGCTAGCATAACCCAAAATAGTGTCTGCAAATTCTGAAGGCGGGGCCAGCCAAGTACCATGTTACCTAAGATTAAAATTTAGAGCAGGCAGGCAATCCATTGAGAGAAATTACTTAAACTCTAACAATAAATTATATGGCTCAGTCATTATAGTTACTCTAAAGTGGCAACAGTTTTAAAGATTGTTTCTTGAACCAGAATGAGAGGTTAGTACTTTAGGAGAGTTGGGAAGGTTTAGTTAAGATTTAGGAAGATGTGAGGGAAATTAAGAAATACCAAATTCGAGAGCCTTAGAAAGGAAAAATGGTCTTTTAAAGAAATTATAAATAGGAAGACAAGGAATATTGCTGTTTTTTCATAAGTAGCAGGGATGAGACAAACACAATAACTAATCTTACAATATGTGAGGCTGAAGGAAATTAAAGTAAACGAATATGAGAGACTCGAGCTTATTTTGGAATAGAAACTTATTTAATAATGAAGCAACTGCTGAGATTGAAAAGAAATGTTTGGGGAGGGTTGGAGAAAAGTTTATAAAGGCCAAATTTATCGAGCTCTTAAAATATGATTATGATGGAATGAATTTCAGAATTTGTGATTATTAAAACTACTTACTACTTCTCTTTCTTTTAATCCTGGCAAATTGTGCCAGTTAAATAGTACCCAACTTAAACTACTGTAAAGCAATTTAGAGAATCCAACATCTTTGGTAAATGTCCCCCAAAACAGAAATTCTATTAAAAATATTTTTACCTACCATTCAAATGTCACTTTCATCTCGAAGAATCTGTGAAGTACGTATAGAGTTGTACTGAAAAGAAGAGCTGATAAGTTGTAAATGTTCTGAAGATAGTGTGAAATTCATCTCCAATAAGAATGTATTTCTCACCATGCCCCCTCAACCCCCAGTATTCTAGAAAATACAGATGATATGTGCTATGGGACTAGAAAATCCCAATAAAATCATGATTGAAGTACCTAATCATGATTCTTAAAAACAGATAAGTTTTTTTTCCCCACTCAATTAAAAACACAAGCAGATGAATTTTAGATTTTGGATATTAACATTAAAGAGAAGGTGCAAGTTTGGTGGTAAGAAATGGGATAAGAGAGGAGGAAAGACAGAACAGAGAGGAAGCACCACTGAAAGTACACTGATAGATTAGCAATTAAAAAATTACTCAGCAGGATATTGCCTACACATTTTCCAGGATAAGGTTAATCTAAAATGACAGGAATCCTGAAAAGGCTAGTTGGCACTTTCAAGAGCGGGGGCCTACGGTGGTCACTATCTAAGGGAAGAAAATGGTAAATTTCTCCAGTTTACCCTCTTTCCAGAAAAATCAGCCCTTCTGGTATCTTTGGCTGGCCTGCATTAGAAAGGCTTCCCTTTCTGTGGAAGATTTTGTTAACCCGGCCAGCAGCAGGTCCTGATTGGTCATGAGAGAATCTGGGCTAAATGGTATACATTTCCGATGATGTAAAAGTAAATTAGAGAACAGGGCAAGTTATTACACCAGAGAACGTGGGGCAATGGGGAATAATAAAAATCAGGCTACTCTAATTTCCTTTGAACAACTAAATATATACAGGTCATTATTTCCTGTAATCCGCCAGCCTCCCAGTGCAAGTCTTGGCCTTGCATTAAAGCCTCCGAGACAAAAACAACAAAATGCAGCATGGAGAGAAATGAAAAAGGCCATAATGCTATTTAAAGAATGGATTAAGTACAGTTTTCAGATGCCTGGTTTCTTCTTATATTGAAATGTTAAATTAGACAACTGAGGAGGAAAACTCACCTTGTTTGAAAAATTCATGTTTCTCTAACAGTAATTTTCATGCATAGTCCCTCTAGTCTGTCACTGTACATTGCTGAGGTGCCTGAGCCACAGTTTAACTTTTTTCCCTTGCCAAGTCTGGATCATAAAGAGAATCACAATTTCTTCTTGAATGGGTTTTAGGCTATATTTAACATTATTTCTCAGGAGACCGAGCTTAGTCCTTAATTTCAAGTCTGCCAAAATTGGTCTGTTTCTCAGGACACATTCCACACCACTTTTGTAGGAATGAGGAAGTTTCTTCTCTATCTTAGGTAAGTCTGCATGTCCCCCTCAACATACGAGGACTTCTGGGCAGTCAGCACCTACTTATAAATCAGAGGCTACATATAGGCCCATGGCATCCTATGTGTCGGCAGGAGAGTGAGAAAGAGAGCCCTAAGAAAGGTCTATCCCTTCCCAGTGCTTTTGACTGTATGGACCCCTTACATCCAAAATACTTGATGTGCTTATAAAGCACACCAATTTGGGGGCATCTATTTGTACTTGCTGGGAGGTGAAACCCAGGAACCATTTTCAATAAGGACCCAACGTGGTTCTTATTAAGACTAAAGTTTGAAAACTACTGATAGTTATTTTTTACATTTTCACAAAACTTATCCAAAGGGACTCCTAGGGATATTCTATATCATATTTGTATCTGGAGACATCTAGAACTAAATTTATTATGGCTGTACCATGTTTTTGCTCTATGCACTACAATATTGTGGAGAATAGCATTTCTTTCCATGATACTAAATGTTTACAATACTAAGTCACTTATAAGACTCCTATTGCACTTTCTCATATCAGTATTGTTTCATCCATGAAACAATGCATAATTCATGAAGCTTTTCTCACACAGAGATTCTTGGCTCCCACGCAAGTAGACTAGGATGGTGGGGTTGAGTGATTTTAGGAAACTGTCACTCTTGGAGACTGGCCTGGAGACACCAAAATCTTACCTGGTCCTAGCAAATTTATCTGGATAAACTAGGGAATATCTGGTGCTGGCAAAGGTTGAGTTGATCTGGGAGTTTAGCTTAAGGGATGGGGGCAGTAAGCAAAAGAAAGGAGGCAATCTTGTTGGGAAAGTTACAAAATACAACCATCTAATGTGTCTACACATGAGCATTTTTAATATCAAATATATAGATAAATATAGAAGGTGTCTCATTTTACCTGAGATAGTTCTGGCTTTGGTCTATTGTTCTAGCATCATCATTATTCCCTTTTCACTTTTTAAGCTGTTCAGTTTAGATGAAAATAATACACATATATACCATATTTTCCGGCGTATAAGACAACTTTTGAAATGAAAAAGAGTCAACCGAAAATCGGGGGTCATCTTATACACCCGGTCGTCTTATACGCTGGAAAATACAGTAGTAGTATTCCTACTACATTTGCTGATCCTAAGAAAAGGTCACGTATCCACATTCTATTATTAGAAGATTACCTAGCCCCTTTAAGCTTTATCCCTTCTTAGCCTTAGAACAAGTTTTAATAAGTGAAAGAATAACAGGTCCCATTGATAGTGTGGAGTGGATGAGGGGTGGCATCCAAGAACATGATGTAGAACAGGAAGATTGAGGACAAGTTGGCTTCAGGCCATATCTGATATTACAAAAAGTCCCATTACTTTTGATAGTTACTTTTTCTTTAGAAAAATAAAAAGAGGGATGCCAGGGTAGTTCAACAGGTTGAGCGCTTGGCTTGCAACCGTGAGGTCCAGGGATCAAATCCTGGCCTTGGCCCGTGTAAACCCATATGCTGAACTATGGCGTACTGGGTAACTGCTGAGATGGTGGCAGATGGCGCTGAAGGTTCTTGCCTTCCATGTGGGAGGCCCCCAGTGTGGTTTCTGCCCAGTATGGCTCCATCTCCTCCTGTATGGAATGAAACCATGTCACAACTAATGATGTCAACTATGGAGATTGCTCTGGGCCCTCCCCACTTCTCTCTCTCTGTTTCTCTCTCTCACTCTCTCACCTCTCAAACAGTAAAATAAATCTTTAAAAAATAAATGATAGAGTTATGTTTGTAATTCAGAGCACACAAAATATTTATAAATTATCTTTTTATCAAACCATTGAATATACTCCTTTTTATAACTTTTCTTGATTAGTAAATAATAATCTTGAACATTAAATAATATCATATTTGTGGGGAAGCCAGGATGGATCACCGGACTAAGTGCTTGCTTTGCAGCCCTTTGGACTGAGGATTGAATCCATGCCCTGGCTCGTGCCAACCCATATGTTGAACTGGAGTGTGCTTCCCATGACAGAGGCCTCCAGTTCATTTCTTGCCTCCCAGTTCATCCACAGGCTTGAGGGGGCATGCCTCCCATGCAGGAGGCTACCAGCCCAGTTTCCACCCGGTGCAGCCCCTGACCACCTGTGTGGAACAAAACCATGTTGAAAACTGATGGCATATAACTATGGGGTCTGCTCTAGACCCTACCTCTTCTTTAAATCTCTCTCTGTCTTTCTCTGTATCTGTCAAAAACAAAATAAATCTTAAAAAATATATATATATATTTGAATATCACACTTTTTTGAATGCTGGGATAGCTCAGCGGTTGAGCTCTTGCCTCACAATCATGAGGTTCAAGGTTCCATTCCTAGCCCTGGCCTGTGCAACCCCGTATACTGGTGCTTGCCTCCCATTTGAGAGACCCCTAAGATGGTTCCTGCCCCACACGTCTTCACATTCACCTGTGAGGAATGAAACTGTGTCATAACTAATGATGTACAACTATGGCGACTGCTCTGGGCCCTCCTCTCTCTCTCTCTCTCTGTCTCTCTCTCTCTGTCTCTCTCTCACTGTCACTTTCTCTCAAAACAATAAAATAAATCTTTGGGAAACAAAGAAAATCACACTTCTGTTCTTGTTTACCTATTAACATTTCTAGCAATATTTTTCATTTGTAATAGTCTAAGTATTATTAATGACATATTTTTTTAAAAAATCATTATATTTCCAGGAGATGTTATTTTAGAATAATAGAAAAGTGGACATCTCTGTTTAAAGCAAGTAATTGTCATAAGTTCTCTTAATTCTGTGAGGCAGAGAAGAAAGTTAAAAAAAAATAGGGCTAATATGTTGTATTTTAAAACTCATGGGGAAAGACACTTTCATAAAACTGAGTTCTGCTGTCACTGCCAGAAAATGTTTCTGAGAAAATAAACACATGCACCCCTCCAAAAAAAAAAAAAAAAAAGTGACAACAGGATTTATTTTCTCTCTTAATTTGCTGTTTGTTTCTTAAAAATCCACCCCCACATAGGTCACTTGGAATTCATTCTGTCTACATCCTGGACTGCACGTAGGGAGACCAAAAAAGAAAAAAGAAAAACGAAAAAGAAAAAAGAAGAGAAAATGCCTGGGATCTGAAAAGAGGAATGTGGTAGGGCATGGGAATTGCAATGTCGTGGTGGTCACCAGAGCATATTTTGGCTTGTCTTAAAACAAGCAAGCACCATTGGGTCTTTAGAACACTAGCGAATTAGTCCCGCTATCAGGCTACCTATCAGAGGATCACAGCCTGAGAAAAAAAGTGTGTGGGTTTGTAGCTGCAGCCCCGGGCATTGGCAAGTCCTCTGTCAGCCCCTGCCCGCTTTTCTGTCTCTGAGTCCTGTTCAGCAACCTCCTCCCCTATCCGGTGTACTGTTACAGTTCATTTCAATAATTAAACAGTTCAGGGATGGCAAGACTTTTGTGTTGTCAAGGGAAAATCAGGGCAGTGGCTTTTTCTTCATACTGAAATCAGTAGTGTTTGGGTTTAATTATATTAGCTAGTGCCTGTTCATTAATTTTCCCAATCAGACGGAGACATGTTTGCAGGAAAGATTGGCAGAGGGTTCACGTGGTTATTAAGGCAGGGCATTTCAAAGGAAACAAATCCAAACTCTGACAAAATCAGATGTCTGAAATTTCAATCAAGCATCCTGAGTTCTAGTGGCAGCTTTCCTACACAAAATAAGACAGCTTCTCTCCCATCAGGAATCCCAAGTCACTCAGGGAGCTGGACTAAACCATTGGGTGGCAGCTCCTCATATGCTGATTTCTCAACGCCAGAAAAATAAACCGCTCCCACCAAACTCCAAGTAATTGGTTGATGTACCACGTTTAAAAAAATCTCTTACATCCTCACGTGCTGTTGCTCAGTCAAGCTTTACCACCTTTCCACTTAAAGGGGGGGGGGGGGGAAGCAATATAATGTATTTAGTGAAACCAGCAAATTTGCCATTTTTGCTACTTTAGCAAAATGTTAATACTTCAAGTTTTTGTTAAGGATGTCTTGAAAATTTTGCTTATTTTTTTCCTGTTGGAGACTTTAATGTGTACCTTAATGCCCCCTTTCATTATCGGCTTGGCCTTTTCCCCAGCTCTTCCCTGCTGACTCCAGACCTATCCTGGTTATTTTGTGGTGGTGGCTGGCTCTTGGTTATTCAGACATGTTTGTGGCTTATAAATGTATCAAATTAGATGCTACAGTCTCCTAGGTCTCCTCCCTATATTCTGACAGAATTTGCCTTGCTCACAAATCTTCACTGGCCTCCCTATATATATTTTTTTATTTATCATTTGTCTCCTTTGTGAGCCTGAGAAATGACCAATGCCTATTTCTGCTTACAATGAAAATGGCCAAATCCTAATAATGTAAAGGTGTTTTACTAACCTCTTTTAATCCCTGGGCAGACAGTTATCCAGTTAGCCAATGAATAGCCTTGATGTTTAAGCTCACAACCA
>PVKE010012005.1:17573-39237 GCA_004027555.1 Craseonycteris thonglongyai | reverse complement strand
AGCGTTTTCTGCAAGTTCTTCATGTAATTTTCTTTCCAGATGATGCCATCATTGTTAATGTTCTCTTTTGGATTTCTTGTTTCTCGGTCAAGTTCATGGCATTGCCATTTGTGAAGAGACCTTCCATTTATCGTATCAATGTACGGTATATTACGGTATGTTCGAAAAATGTCATTCATTAAAAATTTAATTAAAAAAGGAACTGGTGTTGCCTCGGAAGTGGGGGGTAGTCTTATACAGCGAATATAGGCCTAAACCTATGTTTTAACTGTAAAATTAGGGGGTCGTCTTATACGCCCAGTCGTCTTATATGCCGGAAAATACGGTAGTCCCTGATCCAGAGGCGGCAGCTATAAAGATGGATGGGTCAGGTGCTCTCAGGGGCGTAAGGACAGTCCCAGAAGGAGGCGATGGGGAGCCGAGCCAGGCAGCGGGCCACCTTCCTAAGCTTCCCCTGCACTTCATGAGAGTCTTAGAGCTGGTCTCACTCCAGGGTCCCCACTGAGCCGTGAGCCACTCCCGGCTGCCCTGGGGTGATGGCTCACTCCGTGCGCAGGCACTCAGCACGCTCGTGGTGCCAGGCGCCCTGCCAGGTGCTGGGACGGGGGATGCAAAGAACAGGACACACGCCTGGTCCCCGAGGAGCTCATGCCTCGTGGGGAAGACAGATCCGTAAGCAAGCGGCGGCCATACAGCGGGGTCGATACCATGGTGCCGGCGTGTTGACAGAGGTCTGAACACACAGAAGGGAGAGGTGAGGAGTTGGTGGTGAGAGTGTCGAGATTTTCGTGGCGTATAGACGAGTTCGGGGGCAGAACCAGAGTACCACGTATCCATTTCCCAGAGGTGTGTGCACTTTGGTGATAAGCATGATGGGGCTTGTACAGAAGAGGTATGCTTCCCAGACTCAGGGAGCCTGCACTCCAGGTAGGAATACTCACATTGCACTCATTTACTCAACAAGCATCAGCTGAGCACCTACTGTATACACCAGAGGCTGTGCTAGAGTCAGAAGATGCCAAGGTGATTAGACATGATCACTGCCCTGGTCTAGAGGGGGATACAGACAGACAGGCAGACAGACAGGAGAGCCTTTTCAGGGTATAGAGAGGAAGGAACTAGTACTTATGGGAGTGGGGAGATTAGTAGATCAGGGAAGACTTCCTGGGGATGGTGATGTTCAATTGGGTTTTGAAGGATGATTAAGAGTTTCCAGGTCAAAAGTAACAGGTTATAAAGTCACTGGGGATGCTTGTAAGGACATAATTAGTTGGGTGATACAGGAGCTCAGCAGTAATACAAGCGAGAGATAAACAGGCACCCCAACATCGAAGATAAACCTCTTTGGTGCCAAGTGACTGTCGCAGAGAACAAACCCTCAGCCGGTTTATGGAGAAACACGCCCGGTTCAGCCTTAGCAACTGTGGCTTGAGCCCTGTAGTGATACGTCCTGGGGGCATGTGAGTAGGAAGCGGCCTTCTGCTCCCAGTCATGTCGTGGGTAACTGTCCCAGTTCCTGGGCTGCCTGTTAGTCAAAGACAAACATGGGAAAGTCACCTGGTGCAGTGGCTCGGTGACCAGTGACTGAACCAGCTGGAATAGTCACCTGAGGTCTCTGTGACGTCCCCACAGCTCCTTGCCATCCTCCTGGGGCCTCCCATTCGGTGTGCTCGGGCTGCGACCACCGTCCATGCACTGTAAGGTCCTCAGAGTGATTGTGATGAGACAATCCTTGGTTAGCCTTTCTTTCACAAGGGGGGCCCACTCTGCTCCCGGGGGGGCCCGCTCTGAGGGGTCCCCAGAGACTGCTGCAGAGATGTGTCCCCAAGCACACTGGGCCGGGGGTGTGGGGGTAGCTGTGTGTCAGGTTGTTTAGTCACTGATGAAGATGCTATTTTTAGCTCTCAGGCAACGTGGGCTTCTCTAATCAGGGAACAGGCCAGCCGACGGTGCCAGGGGATTTGAAATTCTACACGGAGCCGGTCGGGACTGAACCAGGAGAGGTGACATTCTCAGGCAGAGGTTGGTTGGAGGAGAATCAGACGTTTGCCAGCCCTACAGAGAAAAGGACAAGAGGTGCTAAGCAGGGACGTGGTGAGACGGCCGACATGTACGGGCTTTTGGGGTGGGGGTGGGGGGGTCCCTGGAAGACAGGGAGACAACGCTTGGCCGTCAGAAGGGCAAGCGTTGAATCAGGCAGGAGGGTCCAATGGTGGCTACGAGGCGGGTCTAACGAAGACGTGGGGGGCTCGAGGTGAGGAGACTGGGGCTCGAGTCAGGAGTCCTGTCATCAGGAGGCTAGAGCACCAGATAGGAAATCTAGTCCCTGAACGAATGGACCGAGGGAACCAAGAAGGAACCATGTCACCGAGGAATCACATCCAAGCAGGGAGCCAGGCCCCACGTTCTGAGAAGAACCAGCAAGCGGAGACCTAGGCTGAGCAGGGCCCGGCCCCGAGGTGCTCATGGGAGCAGGGCATCCCAAAGACACTGTGCGGGCCATGCGCTCGGTCAGTCTGGGCCAACCCTGGGAGCTTCTCCTTGTCGCACTCGGCCTCCCACGGTGCCCTCCACGTGTCCTGGGCTCTGCCCCCAGCTTCAGGACACGCTGTCCTGGTCCAGGGAAGCAGGAGGACTCTGCTCCCTCCATCCTCCCTCCCCATCTGCTGGGAACAATTAAGCCCAGCACAGCCATTAGCTAGCGTTGAAGGGCCAGTATTGATTAAGGATAATTGTGTTTACTCTTCAGCAGTGTGTGGCCGGGTAGGAAGATGCTGTTGTTGTTAATTTGCTACTGCTTAGCCTCAGGAATGGGGACTGATATGCCAACCCCCACCCAGATCAGCCCTACACACACACACACACACACACACACACACACGCACGCACGCACGCACGCACGCCTTCACTGTTGCTGAATGGCTGTGTATGTTCCCTGAAGGCCGTGGCTTTCTAAGCTGTGTTTCCTGCAGCTTTTATTCCAGATAAGCACATGGAAATGGTTGAAGGAGGTGTCTTTTCTTTGGGCTATTTTTATCTCGGGAGAGAGGCACAGAGGAGCCCAAGTGGCAGCAAAACACAAATGCACACACCCAAACACGCTCACACACTGATTTCCCCCTCCTCCCAATACTTACGTTCTTTGCAGCCTAAGCTCCGGGAGGTAAAGGCTACAAGGCTGTCTCTTCTCTCTGTGTGCGACATGAAAACCCAAATCCCACGAGAACCTAGCGGGGGCTTCCCTGCCACCTCCGTCCTGTACTGCCCTGACAGCCCCCCGCCCCCTCACCCTGGCAGGAGCACACCCTCTCCTTGTCGCCAGGTTGTAAGTGCCTTTCCTCATGCCAGAAACATTTCCTGGGCGGGCAGGTGCCAGGCCCCGGCTGAGGAGGCTGAGGCCAAAGGAGCCACCTCTTACCCTCAGGTGTCTGATGGTCTTGGGAGGGAGACCAAAGAGAAAGCCACAGGTGTCACCTGCGGTGGGGCCTGGGGCCGGGGCTGAAACCTGGTGGCCAGCACCTATTAGAGGTGCTTTACCATAAGGTGACCAACCGTCCTCCTTTAGGGAAGACAGTCCTCCTTTTGGAAGTTCTGTCCTCCCTCGAAAAGTATCCTCCTAGATGTCCTCCTTTTCGACTTGTGTTCAGTTAATGTCTGGTAGTTCTGTGGATAAAAAAATAGACGACAATTGTCTATTTGAAGAAATTAGAAAACTGAATATTTATTTAAATTCTGAAAAATGGGTCGAGTGGGAAAATGAACATGTTGAAGTTGATAAAAGATGGGTGGAAATATTCAACCATTTAAAAAATGCACATATTCCGTATGAAAATTTACTTCTTCTAGTCCAATTTACATTGTGCTGCCCTGGCACTAACGCAGCAGTTGAAAGGGTATTTTCAATTGCTAATGATTTTTGGACAACTGAAAAATCAAGACTGAATATTGATACTCTAGCTGCAGCACTTGCTGTGAAATTCAATATGAAAAATAGTTCTTGTATGAATATTTCTAATATTTTGTTAGAAAATGACACATTAACAAAAAATATACATTCAATCAAAAAAATTCATATTTAAATAATAATTACTCATAATACACCTGCGTTATCTATTTACTATATTATAATGCTTTCTGTTTAGTTATTGTTGCAAAGAATACATTTTTGTATTTGCAATATTTGTTTCTTTAATTTATTTATGTCCTCCTTATTTATTTATGTCCTCCTTTTCATGGGAAAAAAGTTGGTCACCTTCTTTACCAACTAGGACAAGGAGCTTCTTTATGACTCAGTTTCCCCAGTTGTAAAAAGATGATAATGAGGCTTACTTCACAGAACCGTTGTGACAGACAGTCCGTCCGTGAGATGCGTGTGTCTGGCGTGTAGCAAGTGCTTGGCAGACAATAGTATTAATGTTAGCGATGCTTAATGGGTGTTTGCTGTCTACCAGGCAGATCTCATGTGGACCATCCCGGGTTATCCTCACGAGAAACTTATGAGAAAGCGGAGGCACAGGGCAGCCCTGTGACTTAATGGGGGCTGGGGAGCAGGTAAGCTGAGACCCAGCCCCAGGGCGTCTGGCTCCCCTGTCCCTGCCCCCAGCCACACTGTCACATCGGTCCCCATCCTTGCAGCAGCAGCAGAGTGGCAGGGAAGAAACACAGAAGAAAGGTGTCTTACATAAGCTGGGGGACGTGACAGCAGGGAAGAGCCCTGGAAGTAGACAAATGGCCCACTCCTGGTGGAGGCACTAAGCATCCTGAGGCCCAGAGGTGAAAGAACACAGCGTGTTCAGAGGGCAGCGGTATTTCCACCCGCGTGGGTGGTCGTGAGGTTGACCGCACGTCCCGGTTTGCTGGCGGCCGTCCTAGTTTGCCCTATTGGTCCAGCTTAACGATAAATAGGCCCTTGGTCACACCCAGACAAGCCCACTTAGGACGATGAATTATATGGCCACCATAACTCTCATGCTGGTCCTGGAGAATAAAAACAGCTTCTCCTAACCCACCCAAGGACTGTGACTGTATCCTGAGGACATGGAGCCGCTGAGGGATGAGTAACAGGGAGCCAGGCTGAGGTCCCCCAGCCCCTGAGGCGGCGGTGATGGCGCAGGGTGGTGAGGTTGAATTCTTAAGGAAGTAGCATCTACAGGCTTCAGTTACACAGAGGCTGCTGGGTCAGGGCCTGGATTCTGACACCAGGCTCTCCGGGTTCAAATCCTAGGTCTGCCACTTACTAGCCGCGTGGCCTTGGGTGAATGATTTAACCTCTCTGTAGCTCAGACACAGGAGGGTAAGTCTCACTTGGGATGTGCTGGATTCGAGGTGGCAGCGGTGAGAGCGGAAACCAGATAGGTAGCGGGACGTGCCAAGTCCTGCAATCACAGGCCTAGGCCTGCGGGCCCAACCTCGGCGTCCTCAGCACGGAACCAGGAGTGGACGGGGGAGAGAAACCAGGAGAGAACTGGTTCCCAGAAGCCAGCGGAGACTTGAATTTCCACAAGGACGGGGTTTTCAACAGCCGCAGATGCGAGGCCAGGCGATTCAGAGAGGCAGGGTGCTGCGGGCTTTAGACGAGGGGGCCAGCACATCCGGTGGCCGTGGGGGGCGCGTCTCACTGCCGATGGTAGGGACTCGAGTGACCGGAAGGCAAGGAAGTGGAGGGAACACGTGGGGACTGCTTCTAAGGAGCTTGCTGCAGAGGAAGGGTCACTGACCACAGCAGGTCCAGGGTGGGGGTGTGTGTTCATCTTTAGGGAGCGGAGCCTTGGGCTCGCGAGACAGCGCAGAGATGGAGAGGTTGAAGAAGATGTCAGATAAAGGCCTAACTGATGGAGCAGAGTCCTTGTGGAGGTGGGAGGGGAGGAGGCGCTGGGCGTGCAGGCAGGCTTAGCTCTGTCAGGAGAAGACTGGCTTCTCTAGTGATGGAGTGGGAGAGAGAAGGCTAAGTGGGGACACAGACAACTTTGCAGGTGGCTGAGTGGGCACCTGACACCATGCTCTCTGAACATTGGAGGCAAGACTTCCAGTGAAGGGAAAGGATGGGGGTAAGCAGGCTGGGGGAGAGGGTGACCCTGTGAAAAAACTGCATGAGGAGTGAACAGTGCCCTTGAGCAGGTGGACAGCCGGGGTCTATCGTTAGGGAGCTGGGGTGGGCACCTGGGTGGATGGCAGGGCTTGGACTGGAGGGAGAGAAAATGCCAGGGTTTTCAGTGCACAAAGCTGATGAATGACAGAGGCCGATGAAAGGCTAGGAGTGCGTGTCCAGCATCAAAGAGGCAGGAGGCTTTTTAAAAAGCGGACGACAGGAATAATTTGGGGGTGGCATTGTTGGTCTCGGAGGGGCCCTCCTACCTCCTGGCCAAAAGGATTGTCTCCTCCTGGGTGTGCAGGGTCATGGTGAACTTGGCAGAATCCGCGCCCAGTTTGCCTTTGCCTCACTTCCCTACCCACCTGGCATTTTTAAGAGGTGGTTTAAGATGTGGGCTGGTTGAGAGTGAATGAGTGGAAGACTGAATGACTGAATGCATGCATGCCTGCCCCGTTCCCATCCCGTCCAGGGCTTCTTGCCCCTGACCCTGCCTCTTCCGGTCCCTGGCCAGTGCCAGCCACACCTCTGTGGGTGCGGCCCCTCCTCTTCCCAGGGGCCTGTGGGGAAGTGAAGGTGGAGAAAAGGGAGGAAGGGGCGCTGGCTGTCACTCTCAGAGAGCTGAGACCCTCCCGCCCCTGGCTCCACCCCCATGTGATGCCAACACAGGACGGCTGCTGCGCACTCATCCAGCACTTGGGCCGAACAGTGGGGCATGGGCACCCGAGGGGCGGGGTGACAGTGTGAGGAACACGCAGCTTCAGACTGGAGGGGCCTCAAAGTTCTGGGGTACTAGCATCTAAGTGGAACTTATTCTGTTCCTGTCATTTCCTAGTGCCGTCCTACCCCGCCTGGCACCACTGTCTTGACCAGCGAAGCCAGAAAAGCAGGGCACAGGGTGCATCCCTGACTCCCAGGGGCAAAATAAAGCAAGATTGTCATCCGGGCAAGGACCCCAGTTCCTCTATCCCCAGCAGTCCCCCAGACTCCCACCAAGGGAGCAGCAACAGACAGGCTTTATTCTCAGTGCCCTGTGGGCCCCTGAGCCCTGCCCCGCTTTCTGAATACCAAGAGCTGGGGGCCCACACCCTCTGACCGGAGTGGGGGCACTTCTCCCACCACTCATAACAAAAACCCCGGGGAATGCAGCCCTCTCCACGACCACCTTTCCCGGGCCGGGACCCCCACGTGGTGGGGCCTCCAGTGGGGCTGCAGCTCAGGCAGGGCCGCCAGGGGCCTCGCTCGCGGACCCCCAGACTCCAGGGGCTGTTCCCATGCCGCAGTGCTGCCCCGGGCCCCAGCTCACCTTAGTCTGAGCTCAGCCTGGGTTTCCCGTAGGACTGGGAACAAATCGGTAACGTGGAGGGTAAAGGACAATGAAAGCAATAAAGAGACGCGTGGTTGCGCTGAACCCAGACGCTGTAATAAAGAGCGTTGTTTATGCGTTCCCCCGGCGAGGGGGGGGCCGCACACCTGTAACGAGGCGAGGATGCGGAGACGGACACGACCGTCTTTGCCCTCAGGATGCTCTCTGTTCTGTGTCCTGTGACTGGTGTCCAAGGACCAGGCGCCAAGGAGGCGGGGCTGGAACTGCTGGGATTTCTTCTTACGCTAACCCCTGGGCTCGTCGTTTCTCCCCACGTTTTCTTTTCCCGGGCAGTGCCCCTGGCTCGTTCCCAGCTCCTGCATACCACTGAACCGGGAGGGTACCTGTCACACACCCAGTCCTGCAGAGGGAGGTGTGTGCGTCCCTTCCCTGGGCAGAGATCCACGGCGTTAACTGGCTGCTCTGTGAAGCCCCTGCAGGCCGCTGCCCTGGGCAAAGACCCCCCTTGGAATCGTTTTCTGCCCCTGCTCTCTAGCTGCCCAGGTTGCAATCTTTCTTTTGCAATGACCATGGCAGCTCTCAGTGACATTCACCCTACAGTCAGAGCTTTGTGGGACCTTCCGTGGACAGTTGCACCCTATTTCCCCCTCTTGGGCCCTGGCACCTGGAGGGGTTCCCCTGCCCCATGGCTGCGGCCCAGAGGGACACGGATTGGGGCAGCTGAGATGTAGAGGGGCAGCCAGTCATTGGTCAGTCCAGGGAGGGCGGCCAGAGTGGGTGGAGAACCTGGGCAGCCGAGGCCTGTTGGGAGCCCAGCACGGTCTCACCCTCCGCATGGCACTTCTGCCCGGAGCTCCGCCCAGCTCTGTGTCCCTGGTGAATGCCCAGATCGTCAGGAGTGGTCCTGAATCCAGGACACCTGGGCCCCTTCCTGGCCAGCATTTGGGACCCAGACTGATGCCCATATGATCTGCTTCCCAGCTGCCCTCCCACTGCCCAGGAAGGGTTTCCATGCTGCAAACCCCAGCATGCCCGGGGCTAGAGGTGGGGGCTGAGAATCGGGAGGGAAATGGCATATCTGGGTGAAGTGAGAACCCCTGTACCCCCAAGGCACCTTGGTGTAGCCCTGCCCTCCTGACCGTTTTAGGGCATAGTTCTCAGTTCTTTCTTCCCTCCTAAAGAGCCCCAACCAAGCAGATACTGGGAGAACATTCCCGAGGGAAAGCAGAGGGCATAAAATGCCCAGACAAGGCCAGGTACCGGGAGGAAGACTGCCTGACAGAGCAGGAGAGGCAGGGGGCGAGGGGGCCGATGTGGGTTGTGCTCTTACGTGGGGGCCCCAGCTTGCAGCCGGCACTGTCACTGCTTCCTATTGTCCCATTTACTCTTCCCATTGGCCCCATGAAGTAACTGTCATTGTCATTGATTAGGAATGAAGAAACCTGAGAGAATCGAACTGACCCAAAGTTGTGTAGAGTACATGAGCACACTGAGTCTAGAGAAAGACTTTTCTGGAAGAGATGCCCAGGAAGCCTCAGAAGAGCAGGTGAAGAGTCAGGCACAGCTGGGTTCTCTGATACCCACCTGCTAGCAAACAGAGCCGGGGACACGTTAGCCTTACTCTCGTGGGTCCTCCTGTCTGTTGGTTGGGACTCACCTGGAGCGCCCAGAAAGGAAAGTTCTAACTGCATGGGGACAGAGACCACGGCGTCCCAGGAAGGTGCTGCATGCCTGGGACCTCACAGGGGCCGCCCAGGTGAGAGGCTTTGAGTGGGAATATGCCACCAACGACCTGCAGGACGGAGAGGGATCTGATGGGGCCTCTGACTAATTAGACACCTGCAAATATCATCCTGCTAAAAGCAGAAGAGCTGATGAATTTTTTACTTGGCCTGCTAATAATTTTATCCCTTCAAAGGTAGGACAGGCAAGTAGGGGAACTGAGTCTAGACTGAGCTGCAATCCACAGAAAGGAATGACTTGTGGCTGGGATGTGTGCTGGGTCCTCAGGGACAAGGACTTGTCTGTTTTGTTCACTGCGGTTCCCAGTGGGGGGCGTGGAATTATTTGTTCTGTGACGGGGACCTGGAGGAGGTAGCCAGAAGGGGGGCCGCTGGCGATTTCAGACCGGAGCCTGGGGCATTAGAAAGGGAGGGTCTGGATTGTGCACCTATCGGAGCAGGCGGTTCAGTTCCATGGCGGGAGGGGCCCAAGAGGATACAGCTGAGGAGGGTCAGAGGCGATTATAAAAGTGAAATGTCTGTATTACAGTCACAAACCACCTCTGTCACAGCAAAAAGAGAGACACCCCAAAGCAGTGACTTAACATGTGTTTGAATGAGGGTGTGGATGATAAATCACTGAGAACCTGATGGAAACCAAAGACCCTTTCTCCCAGGGGGAGGGGGAGCACGTCTTTGCAACATTTGGGGTATAATTAAGGAACGCTTGCAGAATATATGGGAACTTTACTGTCTTCACAATTTTTCTATAAATCGAAATCAAACATACGGTGATAGAGAGCGAGCTGATTCTGGGAGGTGAGTACATAATGCGATGTATAGACAATGTCATGTAGAATTGCACACCTGGAAACAATGTAATTGATATCAATTAATGTCACCCCAATAAAGTTAACCAAAAAAAAATAATAATTCTAATATTTTTTTTAAGTTTATTTGAAAAATGTAGTGGGTATAGGGGTAAATTCTTGCATTTAGCATAAAAAATGATTTATTATGTAAGTATATCCAGGGAGACATCCAAATTAAACAGGGCTTTTGCTCCACCACAATCTCCCGGCTCCAGGGCACATGGGTGTGGAAGGAAAGGTAACCCTGTGCTGCACCCATGAGACCCCAGAGCCCAGATCGAGCAGGAGAGAAGTCCCAGTTCCTGAGCCCAACCTTCCCTGGTTCAAGCCCAGGCTCTGCCACATGCTAGCTGGAGGAAGCCTGTTCTATCACTTAACCTCTCTCAGCCTCAGTTTTTGCATCTCCAAAGTGGGCATATAATGATAGCTACCTCATAGATCCGGTAGGTAGAGTGACGCCCCTGGTCCATAATAAGTGCTCGGTGCTTGGAGCTCTGGGGGCAGCAGGGGTCTGACTGGGGCATCTCAGAGAGGCGCATTCGACGAGGGAGTGTGGGGAACGTGTCACGTTTACTCTGGAGAAAAGACTGAAGCAGCGGAGCTCCTGCTTCAGTGTAGACTAAGGGCCAGCAGACGGGAGTGGCAGTCCTGGCCGTGAATGTACCGAAACACTAAGTATGCCCCTCAGCCTGCCTGGAGCTTTGCCTCCTTACCCTCCCAACACAGATAAGGATGCCTTTCAGTCAGTTTTGCCGTGAGACTGAGAAGATAAAATATGGAAGCTCACTGAGGCTAACAAGCATACGTTGTTATTAAAACGGCCCTGATTGTGTGTTTGCTAACGTGAACGCTCACGGCGGGTGAACGCAGAGGACAGGAAAGTGCCGTTTGACATGCTTGCTTTTTCTTTCACTGCAAAGCCACCAAGGGCAAGTGAAGGACACAGGCTGCTCTCCAGGGATGGACTCTGGTGTCAGGGCTCGTGGAAAAGTAGGCTGTGGCCTGGAGAGCATGTGCAGGCCTTGGAAATGTCCCCAGCTCCTGGGAGCCTCACTCAGTGTCCTCGTCTGGGACGTGCCGGTCATGGTCTCGACTTCACAGGGCTGCCGCGGGACGGCGCATGTGAGCCCTGGGTCAGTGGTGGCTGATACGGTCATCTCCCCGTCCCGCTGCCTGGGGGACATGGTGGTGGTATGAGGACCCCATCCCTGGGGTCTGTCAGAGAAATGTCCACGGTCCTGGGAGGCTCCTGGAGGAGGGGGAGGGGACATGGGAAAGGCCACTGTCATGGGAGACAAACCAGAAGGCAGCGGGAAACACTTTAGAGAACAGCAAGTGGAGTTCACGCCAATCAACTGCAGACGGAGAATCATCATCCATCCCAGACGCTTTAAAACCACGTTTTATGGGGCTCTTAACAGTTGAGAAGGTTCAGGATACAATCAGAGCCTGGAGACAATCAGATTCCTGGGAAGGAGGGGAATTGAGTTGGCGAGAGAGATGGGGAATCATTACAGAAGTACCCAGCGGTAACTATGGTTTAGAAGGGAACATGGAGAGGAGGCACGTGGCCCAAACTGGCCATGCTCAGTCCCAGAGGCCTCACAGTGACAGGGACACGGCAGAGGAAATACGAGTGACCCAGTCCTTCAGGGTTCGTGTTGACTTGTTGCGTGTCTCGGATGACCAAAGCCATCCACCCGTGTGAATTTCTGTATCACTCCGGGCATGTAGCCATGCGTGACACCAGAATCTCGTTACACCAGAGATTTCTAAAGATGTTACCAACATGCCTTGGGAGAGAAATATAATAACAGCAGTGTATTCAAAAAATTGCATAGAGCCTGGAGGTACAACAGACAGTGACAGATGGATCTGGATTTACATAAAATGACACAGACAGTGATTTTCGGACTAATTTTTGATAAAATCAACCACAATTAAAATGGATCACCCATGTGTGCGAACACACACACACACAACCACTGCCAGGCAGCAGAATTCCCAGCAGGGGCCGGCACACAGGTGCAAATGCAGATGCCCAAGGGCCAGAACTTAAACCCTCCTTAGATCTGGCTGCTTCCCTATCAGGCCTCCTGCCGGCTCAGCCTCCATCTCTGCAGGTAGCATTGGGGGATGATCAGCCCACAGTTGCTCTGAGACATAGCTCTCAGCTTGACTCTTGGATGGACTGAGCATCCTCCAAGCCTCTGGCATCCTGGTTGCTGCCTGTCTCTCTAGGTTGGTCCAAACCCACTGGAAGCTCATGAGTTGCTTTGTCTGCACTCAGAACAGGGCCCCAGATTTTAAGAAAGATATTGACAGATGGAAGCATGCCCACAGCTGGGCAACCTGGCTGGACCACGTCCTGCTGGGGACACCAAAGGAAGACTCAGAGGGGCCTATTGGTTGTCTTCAAATACCTGCAGAGTTGTCATGTAAAAGACAGAAATACACATTTCCTCCCGATATCCTCAGAAGGCAGAGTTAGGACCCAGGTATACCAGTGAGGGGGAGGCAGCTTTGGCTTGATCCTGAGGAAGACTTTCCTTCAGCTAAATCTGGCTGTGTGGAAAGGTATTTAGTTCTTTTTTATGGCAAGGGTTCAAGGACTGGATGGGCTCATGTCAAGGTTGCTGTGGAGGGGCTCCGCTTTGGATGAAAGATTGGATGAGGAGATCTCTAAGTTCCTTTCCAAGCTTTCCATCGGGTATTTGTGTGGTCCCATTAAGCACAGAGGGCAGAACCGGAGAGTCGTAGCTTAGCCAGAAAGAACTGAGATGAATATCAAGAGCTGGTAGAAAATCCTTAGATTTTGTGAGTCTTGAGTCCTGGTAGTAAGCTCTTGCGTTTTGTGTTTTGGGGGGTTCTTTTGAACAGAAGGAGCCATGGGTCCGAATCTGAACCTCGGGGCTAGAGTTGGCATCTGTTTGGGTGTTGAAGACACCTGCTCCTGGTGGGAAATCTCTCTCCAAATCCCAGTGGGCATCGATGGCCACTTTCATTCCCCAGAACCTTATCATCTTTCCCGCCTTTGAAAGGTGGTCACAGCAACAGGAAGAGAGCTGGATGAAGATACCTGCCCCCTTCTGTGGGCCAAGTCCTTGACCTGGTCCCAGGTGACATGGCTGAGCAAATAAATGGAATTAAGCCACCTAGTGGTTCTCTGAAATGACTCAGCCCTGCTTCCTACTGGGTCAGGATGCATCCATCGTGGTGGGTGCCTACCTTCCTCTGTTCCTCACCTGTGCTCGGGCCCTCCACCCATACCTGGCACCACCCATTTCCCTCCTGAAATAAGCCCTGCTCAGTGCTGCTTCTTGCTGGCTTTTCT
Source organism: Craseonycteris thonglongyai (assembly GCA_004027555.1). Taxonomy (NCBI): domain Eukaryota; kingdom Metazoa; phylum Chordata; class Mammalia; order Chiroptera; family Craseonycteridae; genus Craseonycteris; species Craseonycteris thonglongyai. Next base: position 25,895 of record PVKE010012005.1, on the reverse strand, counting down.
TCATTCTTTTTCTTTTTCAGCTTCTTTACTCAGATGAGTTCTTTTTAAAGGATTTCAGCCATCACTGCCCACCTCATCTTCCCTGAACACCTACCTGCACACCATTTATCAGCTGCATAGAGAGATATGCTCCCCCCACCCCACCCCACCCCCTACCCCTGATTAAGAAACTGATAGACTGATATTATGAGACTGTGATTTGAAATCCCCAGCCTTCTCGCATGGGCAACAGAAGGCAGAGTAATTGTGCCAAAAATCAGCACCACCAGCATTTGGACAGCGCTCCCCTTAATTTGTTCTCTTTTCTTCATCCAACAAATTCTGGCTGGCTCGCTGCTCTTGCCTTGACCTGTTTGAATTTCTTATTTTGAGCATAATTCCCAGGGAACTGAGAACTTGTTACAGGCTTGAAGTATAATTTCAGGCAAGTCACCTTTCCTGTCTGGGCCGCGGGCCCTTAGTCATTGAGCCTTTGACGGCCCCTCTGGGCCACACTGGGAAAGGCGACTCATTACAGATATACGGACAAAACAGGTACAAGGGTTCTACGCTGTTTGCAAGCAAGGGGAAGATCTGTACTAATCATCCCAGAGTCTAAAAGATTTCCAGTGTCTGTCAAGATCCAAGTGTAGCCTGGGCGCTGTAATTGGGCCCTGGTATCTCCAGCAAGTGTGCTCGACGCTTCTACAGAGCCATAGATGGAGTACACATGATGCCAAGCAGCAAGCCTGTTAATGTGCACAGCACAGAGGTGTCAGAACCGGCAAAAAGCAAACCCACTCCCCTTCTCCATCTCCATAAAAACCAGTGAATGTGGAAGCTCAGCTGTCACCAGGAACCAGGGACCAAGGCCAGTTTGGCAACACTGCCAATGTGTGGTCCTACCGCTTTCCTGGCTCTGTCCCCTTCTGCCTCCCACCTACCCCTGAAACTGGAATACCTCCTGGAGCCAGTATGATGTCTGTTTGCTGGTGGTGAGCTGGAGGTGAGGAGAGGTGGCTCCCATGGAAGGACAAAAGCTTTCACAGCAACCATGGGGGACAGAGAGGCTGTCTTTCATTATAAAGACATTGTGGTGGGAAGATTTACCAAAGATGGATTTATTTTATTAGGACTATACCTCCTTTTGGCCTGGTCTTCAGTGCCACATTTGTCACTCTGCCACTTCCTTCTGGGGGGAAAGTGGGGGACACAGAGCGAGTCCTTCAGAATCGAGGCTCTGAGTTTTTAGATGGAGCAGTTGTGGGTCTATGTATAAAAGCAAGACCTGGGACCCCCTCCATGGTCACCTCTCCCTGCACTGGCCTTGGGAATAGTTCCAGCTGCCCTACCCTTTAAGGAAAGAGGGTGAGGTTGGAAACCTGTCCAGGAGAGGGAATTGGGGTTCAGAGAAGGGAGAAATATAAAGTTATATATGAGATGATTGAAGAATTGTATCGATGTTCATTAAAGGTAACTTGGATTGACAAAACCCTCTTTGGAGGCTTTTTTGGAACTTAGAAAGTGTTCAGAAAAAGAAGGAAAAAGGAATTGCCACCTTGTCACTCACATCCCAGGCCAGCCTCAGAGTTCAAAGCCGCAGGCCCTGCCTCTCCCAGGTCTGTGCGCAGGTGCACGTTGGGACCGCAGATACCCGCCTGTGAAAGAAGCCTTGTCATCAGCCTCCTGCCAGGAGCCGGGAGGTGTAGGCCAGTGTGAGTAAAGGTAGCGCTTGCTGCGTCTGTGCCTTTGGTTTGCTGACCCTTCCTGAGATAGGGGAAACCCATGTGTGGGTGTCAGGATCGGAGGTGAGGTTAGAGCAATGTACTCGCTGTGTGGACAGTCCCGGCGGGGGGCACGACTCACGGTCCTGGATTTCAGCGAAGAAGACATTCTAACCCCTGTGCTCCAGGAGGTTACAGCCTTGTCGAAGAGAAAACTTCGAGCTAGTGCCACAAACACTATGTAATTATAATAAAGTCCTATTTAGTGACAATTTTAAAATATGTATCTACTTATTTATGTATCTCTATCATCTGTCTATCATCTATCTATCTATCATCTATCATTTATCTTATCTATCATCCATCTTATCTATTTATCTATCATCTATCATCTATCATCTATCTATCATCTATCCCTGAAGCCTGCAAATCAGAATCCCTGGTAGTGGGCTGGACGCCGAGAGCTTGTGCATTTAGTTGCTCCCCAGTGATCCTCACGGGGCCAGCCCATGGGGGTCTGCAGACCTGCATTTGGGGACATTGGGACGAGGGTGTTCAGCGACTTCCTGGAGCTGGTGAGACCTGAGTTGTGCCCTGAAGGGAGAAAGAGAATGGGTGGGCAGGCAGCACGTAGGATGAGCAAAAATGAGGAAGAAGGAGGGAGTTGGCGCGAGCCAGGCAGAAGGAGAAACTTACCTCCATCACTGGCCTTCTTCTCTGAGGGTGAAAGGGGGAGTCAGCACAGCCGGCATTAAAGAGAAGTGAGTGCCGTCCACCTCAACGCCAGCCAGGGGCTGCCTGAACCCTCCTGCTGCGATTTCTCTGGAATCAAATTTAGTTATAAAACCAGGCTTGTTTTAATACAAAAACAATGTATTCTCACATCTTCCAGTATAACCGCCAGTCTCAGTCTCTCTGGTCTCAGAAAGATGACCGAGCACCACAAGGAGCTTTTATGTGTGGGGGGTATACATGGAATTGCAAATGAAAGCTGTGGGATGTTTGAAATATTTAGAAATACGTATATATTACCGGTAGTTCATCTTAAAATAACAGACCCATTGCATGTTCGCATCCCTTTTATGAAAAATAGCTGTATTTTCCAAAATAAAACTAGTATTATTCTGTGTCTTTGCGAATCTCTTGAAAGTCTGGCTTCATGGGAGACAGCTGGATTCTCACGTGTACATCTGCATTCAGTCTGTGGTGATAGGAGGTTTGGGTAGAGGTATCTGAAGACCAACACAGCCAGGTCAGGAGGGCAGGGTCAACGGGGCACCTGGGAAACAAAATTTAAGGAGGCACGCTCTCTCTTGGTCGTGCCAGCACAGGCCTGGCCCCAAGAGTGGGAGCCTCCTTAAATTTTACACTCTGGGGGCCTCACTTGCCTCACTTTAGTCCCAACTCTGTCCCACAGAGAGACAGCTGGAAAAGCAAGGTGTTCTTACACAATAGCTTTGACGGGGAATGGTGAGCTATTCATTTTTGATACCACATCAAAACCCAAGTCGTGGGTTAGTTGCACCGTGGAATCAGAACCACATCAATGCAGTTTTCATGCCCTGTTACACTAGGTCTATGGATCGTTCTTTAAAAAAAATTAAAAAAAAGATTTATTTTATTGTTTCTGACAGAGACAGAGAGAGACAGAGAGAAGGGGGAGGGCCCAGAACAGCCTCCACAGCTGTATGTCATCAGTTTTCAACATGGTTTTTTCCACACAGGTGGGTGGGGGCCTCCTGCATGGGAAGCTCACCCAGTTCAGCACGTGGATCTGCACGGGCCGGGGCCGGGATTCGATCCTCCGTCCCTGGGGCTGCAAAGCGAGTGCCTAACCCGCTGAGCCATCCCCTATGGCTTCCCCTATGGGTCATTCTTGTACTTTGAACAGATCTTTTATCCACAGTCATGGACCCCTTGAAAGGGTCTCAAGGCTGGCTCCCAGGGCCCTGCAGACCCTGGTTTACAAGCCGCACCAGGGGCTGCAGGGAGGATGTCGTAGCTGTGCCGGGGTGCAGGCCGGGGTGCAGGCTGGGACACAAGGGCAATGAGGGAGCCCCAGGGGCTGAAGGTCTGAGCTGGGCCAGACCCGAGCATGCCTTATGCGCCCCATGCCCAGGCTGGCCTGCTTCTGGAAGGCTCTGAGGAGCCAGTCTTCAGCGGGGAGGGATCCAATTTGCGTTGTAGACTCATGCGTTCATTGTTCGGCTCATCTTCGTTGAGCTCCTGGGTGCGCCAGGCCCTGCGGATGACAGTGAACGGGGAGATGCGCGGCCTTCACAGAGCTTACGTTCCAGGGGGGGAGGGAAGCGAAAAAGAAAGAAATATAGACTTATGGTGTGTGTGTGGGGGGGTGGGGGGTGGGGGGCAAAACCCAGAAGTTATTTTAAAAAGTTGAGTTTATTCTTACACACTTAAACTTTGGTCACCTTCAACGTCCTCTCCTTTCAATGCAGTCCACCTTTCAAGATGCTTTTTCCACGGCTCAAAACAGTGTTTGAGCTCGTCGATTTTGATGCCTTTTAGTGCTTCTGCTATTTTTGTTTCACCTCTTCCTCATCAGCCAAACGTTTCCCTTTGAGGACGTTTTTATCCAGGGAAACAAACAAACAGAAGTCAGGGCGAGATTAGGTGGATAAGGGAAGTGGGGCCGTGGGTCATGCTGTTGTTCAAACACTGCGGAACAGTCTGCGCGGTGTGGGCAGGTGCGTTGTCATGCCACATGTTGTTCGTGTAAATCACCCGTCATGAAATGGGCAAACGTGTTGAAAAGAGTCTCCAAAAACAATCCCCTGAAGCCCAACGCAGGCTCACAACAAGGCCAGCTGGGACCCTGATGCAGGTGGGTTCCTAGAACACGCACTAGCGGGGGAAGCCTGTCCTACAAGGGGCCCGCCCCCCAGAAGAGAATTCTGAAATTTTCTGGACCCCCCTCATGTAGATGCACCCTGTTGGCCACAGACCATGGACTGTCCACGAGCAAGGTGTGCAGGCAGCTGTAAAGGACAGCCCAAGGAACGTGCAGTGGTGACCGGGGGAGCAGCCCTAGAAATGAGTAGGCGAGCATGGGGGCGCAGGAGCAGTAGTCAGGCAGGGGAAGCACGTTTCTGGAGGGCTTGGGGGGCAGTGGGGGGCGCCCAGCTCGCTGACTCGGGGCTGCGTGCACCGCCCTCTGACATGACGCACCCGCAAGGAGAAGCCTCTGGTGGGGAAAGATGATCAGCTCAGTTAGCAACAGGTTGAGGCTGAGGTTGAGGTGCCTGGGACAGTGGCACGTGACAGACCCCAACGCTCACATGGAGTATGGGGAAGGTGTGTCCTCCCTGAAGCAGCCTGGGAACGGGGGCTATCCAGCCCTCTCGGGTGACCTAAAATGAAGACCTCAGAGCCTCCCAACCACAGGGCTTGGCAAGGCAGCAGCTGATGGCCCCTGGTGCACACAGATGGCATTGGTTGCTCCCTCCGGTGAGAGAGTTGGCCCAGCCAGGGCAGAGCATTCCCGTTGTGACGAACAGGAGAGGGAGCTGAATTGCATGAATGCACTCTTCCTTGTCTATTCAAACAAGAGCAATAACAAGCTAAAAGCCGAGACAGAAACCCATAAAGCTGGACAATTATGATGAGACAGCCACGGGCAGACAGAAGTCACTGCTAGGTCCTGTCTTTGTTCACAAAGCCATGAGGAAATCGTGTGAACACCAGGCTCTGTGTGGGAAGAAAAAAGCCTCTATTGGGTCCTGCTGCCCCCGCCTGGCAGCCCTGAGCCCAGAGAGTGGACTGTGGAGAATGCCCCTGCAACAGGGGCTCCGTTGGGCACTGCTCGGGCTGCAGGGGTGAGCCCCAGGTCCCCCGTACTGCTCCTTCCCAGAAGCAGAAGCAGCTCCCAGGAGCCCCTGAGCAGAAAGCCTATGCCCCCCTCCCGGGGATCCTAAACAGGCACCAATTTCCACTGGTGGGAAGGAGATATGATAGAACAGCCTGCAAACTGCAAATCTCTTTTCTTGGTTGTTCTTGATCGCAGGGCACTAGAGATATAATGGCGGGGTTCCCTGCGGGGTCCCTTCGAGCCCCATTGCTCTTCCTCTTCTCAGCCCTGGTCCAAGGATCACAATGCCATCCCGGCCTGCGTGGACGCATATACCGAACTGGGGTGTGCCCCAGTTCTCATCGGGGCGAGCTCCATGTGGGAGGCCCCCGGCCCAGTTCCTGCCCTGTGCAGCCCCGCGCCCACCTGTGGAGTGAAACTGTAGAAAACTAATAACATGAAACTGGAGACTGCTCTGGGCCCTCCCCCTTCTCTCTGCCTCTCTCTCTTTCTCTTTTTTTTAAAGATTTATTTGTATTGTTTTTGACAAGGGGAGAGAGAAGCAAAGCTCCCAAAAGGAGCACACACACAGAGAGGAAGGAGTTCACTCTCTGAATGAGCTCCACCCCCAGGTGCCTTCGCCCTGGCGCATGAGCTTCAGGGCTGTGAGGCCATGTGTCGGCTACATTGCGTGCGGGACCAGAGTGGATCCCATGGAGGGAGAATGGAAGGACGGAGTTTAGATGGGAAGAGACGTGGAAGATGGTACTGCCTGCCTAGAGCTAGGGGTTCCTCCAAGAACCTCACAAGTTGTGGAGCACGTCTCACCACCCTGCTCTCCGCTGTGCCCGGCAGCTCCCACCAGAACACGCCTCGGGATCTTTGAGTGGAGTTCACCCCTGGGGCTTCCAGGCATCCTGAGCCACGTAGCCTTCAGGCGCCTCCTGGAAAACCCGGACTCCAGAGCAACCCTGAGGCTGGGGACAGAAACCAGTCACCCTGGGGGGCTTCCCAAGCAGGCGGGAACCAGGTATTCCCAAGCCCGCTCGGCACTGCCATGGACCCAGGACAAAGGGCTTACAATTGAGGGCACCAGAAACACCCACACACTCTTTCAAGGCCCGAGGCAGGATGACCCACACCTGGAGACAGGCCACAGCAGGCCCCGCATTGCCTGGCGGCCCCGGGACCCGCTCCACGGCCAGGCACCTGACCTATCTGGGCCTCTTACACCCTCAGTAAGACGTTTTAATCTGTTCCCGGCACCTGGGATCTTCTCAGTGAATAATGGAAATCTGTTCCCTTCCACAGGCAGTTACTGAGCACCTGCCAGGGAAGACAGTGCCTGTCGGAGAAAGATAATGGAAAGGGCGCAGGCGGGGGCCGCCCTTGGGCACTATGTGTATGTCCTAAGGCTGCTGTACCCAAGTACCACCAGCTGGGTGGCTCAGAACAACAGGAATCTATTCTCTCAGAGTTCTGGAGGCTGATGGGAGAAACCAGGCAGGATTCTTCCTTCTCAGAGGCCCTGCCCCCTCTCCAAGCCTGAAGGTCCCAGCAGTCCTTGACTGGTGGATGCGTTACTGCAACCTCCAGGCCCGTCTCACATGGCCATGGTCCCTTTATGCGCTGTGTCCACACTTCCCTTTTCTAATAAGGACACTAGTCCCTGGATGAGGGGCCACCCCAATGCAGTACGCCCTCATCTTAACTCGATCACATCCACAAAGACCCTAGTCCAGATAGGGTCACATTCACAGGTTTGGGGCCTTAGGACTTCCATATATCTTTGGGGAAGGGGGTGGGGGCACAATTCAACCCAGGGAGCTTCCAAAGGTAAGAGTGAAACAATGAAGCAGAAGAGAAACTTCCCAGCCAGCTGACGTTGGTCTCCTTACCCTCTCAGAACCTCAACATAGTCAACTGTGAAACGGGGTAACAGTATCGACCTTGCAAGGTACAGTAAATGCAGAGCAAATGGCCTCAGAGAGTAGTAACTAATATTGCTTTGGCTATTATTAATCAATATATTATTAGTTGAACTATCGCTTCTCAGCCTTTTGGCTAAGATCAAGTGTGCATTAGTTGAACTACATATTCATAGATGTATGCAACGGATCTATGTAGTCTAGCTAATAATATAATCCTAGAAGCCTAAGTACTATGCTCTACCATAATAAATAAGTATACAGTTCAGCAAATAACAACCGCCAGCATAGCAGCCTAGGACAGGTTTAAGCAAAACACGCCAGAGGGAGGTTACGCCAGATTGTGGGAAACAGGATTAGTGCAATGGCAAAGCCGATTTCTGAGCCAGGCCTGGGAAAGATGGATACAGTTGTGACAGGTGGGCCGTGCAGGGAAAGGAATTCCTGGAAGCGGCGCTACATAAACAAGCCTTGAAGGCAGGAGAGGGTGAGCATGCAGGGAGATTGCTCCAAGTCCACGCAGCTGGAACGCTGGGAAGGGGATACAGAGTAATGGTGATTAAGTTTGTAAAGGGGCATTTGGGCCACAGAACAGGAGGCATTTACCCTTAATTCATAGTCAATTGGGAGCCAAGCAATGTTTTGTTGGAAGGAGCGGTGTAATTAAACCTGCATTTAAGAAAATTAATCTGGTGGCAATGGGCAGGATCAGAAAGCTTGGAGCCTGGGGTGATCAGGGCGGGAGCAGGGGGAGATCAGGGCGGGAGCAGGGGGAGATCAGGGCGGGAACAGGGGGAAGTCTGGGTGGGAGCAGGGGAAGGCCTGGGCGGGAGCAGGGGAAGGCCTGGGCGGGAGCAGGGGGAGATCAGGGCGGGAGCAGGGGGAG